>JAVSBS010001773.1:71757-111904 GCA_033124195.1 Coracias cyanogaster
TTAAATACATCAAATGTTACTTGCAATTAGCATGACAAAGTTAACTCCCTACTTTATTATACTATCCCAGTATTCATCATGAAATTCCTGGAGTTTGTAAAAATACGTAGGAACTAGTTTTTAAAAATACGTCAGAACTAGTTTTTAAAAATATGTAAGAACTAGTTCTACTTCAGTAACTATCCATATGCTTTGCTGAGGCCTTTCTTTTCCCAGTGGTTTGTTTTTAATGACTGTATTTTTTTTTTATATGTTGACTTTCCATATGTGCAGTTATAAATGAATTAATGCATTAAATTAGTGTCATCCTTTTACTTGTACATCCCACGGTACTGGTAGTCTAAAGGTATTTAGCACATAGTGAATCTCTGATTCTAAGCAACAAGGAAGATATGTTTAGTTGGTAGAGCATCTGAACTGGGAGTCTTACCCTTAATATGATTTAGATTTTAGAGCTTTCTTCAGCTATTTGAATTTTCGCCTTGATTCCATCAGCTAATGCAGCTAGCTTTGAAACTCGCTTCAGGAGAAATGCTTTTGATCCAAACTGTTCCTGCTGATCCCATTGCCCTCTGGTGGCACTTGGAGCACCGCTGGCACAAACGCCAAGCATCTCAAAAATGTTAAGCTCTGTATAAATATACACTAAAGGGGAGGAAGGGGGGATTTCCAACCAAGTTTCTCAGAAAAAATGGCATGTGGAGTTTTGGTATTTGGTTGGTTTGGGGGCTTTTACGTAGGTAATAATCAAGCTTCCCAGTGTAATTTGCAGTGATATGAAAACAAGCAACAGTGGTGAAGTTTAAAAACTGACAACAAACCAAAAAAACCCCAACCAACCAAACAGAAAAACACCAAAAAAGTGTTTCTCAAATGTCTTGCGGTCTGTGTAGACATCAGAAACAAGGTTTGGAATTAACTGCTCAATCAGAATTTTCTAACTCTTCTACAAATCCTTTTTTCCTGCTTGTTTGTTGTTTTAACAGAGACAAAGCACGGAGGAAGCAAGAATGGGAAGAAAGAAGGCCTGTCTGGCAGCTCATTTTTCACCTGGTTTATGGTAATTGCTTTGCTGGGAGTGTGGACATCAGTAGCAGTTGTCTGGTTTGAACTTGTAGATTATGAAGAAGTTCTAGGTAAGAATTTTACATTTTCAGACGCTTCTAATGATAATTATGATATGCATTAAATGGAGGCCATTTTAAATTTCTGGATAGCTGGCTTGATTACTGTGATGTTTGCAAATTCACTACATGATAATGTAGTTCAAAAAGTATGTTTTAATGCTGAACTCTTTTATGGTGTTAAAATGGGATTCTTGTAAGACTGAAAAAGTTCATTATTTTAATTCATTTATTAAAGAATTGAAGAAATTGTCAAGGACAGATGTGGTCCTCTCTGTAACCTGTATACTATAGTTAATTTGAAATGTCAGCTAAATATGCATTGTTTCAATTTAAGCTCTTGGAAGCCTGCAGCTGGTGCTACCACTCTGGCCTTGTTGCCTATAGAGGCAGGATAACTGATGGGTCATCTTGTCATAAACAAGCTGTTGAATGACCTCAGTTAGAAACTTATAACCTGAAAAATGACAACTTTATCTCAATATGACAATGTTAAGGTTTAGTCTTGTTACTGTAATACATAAGTATTGGAACAGACTGCCCAGGGAGGTGGTGGAGTCACCACCCCTGGAGGTGTTTAAAAAACAAGCAGATGTGGCACTTGAGGCTATGGGCTAGTGGCTAGAGAGATGTTAGGATGAAAGTTGGACTTGATGATCCTGGTGGTCCTTTCCAACCATAATGATTCTATGATTCTATGACACTGTTTCTCTCCTTGTAAAGAGGGATTTTCTGGAAGGGAAGGGAAGGCAAAGCAAGGCAAGGCAAGGAAAGGATTTTAGATGGCTTTGATTAGCTTTTTGTGCTAAAACATACTAAATAAATAAATAATGCTCACTCTCTTAATATGAAAGCTTCCATAGCTATACTCTCTATCCAAGGTTCCATGCAGTCCCCAAAACCTCTAGCCTCAGTTTAAGGTTGCTTTCAGCTTAGGGCCACAGATCACAGCTAACCTAGACTAACCTAGACTAACCTAGACTAACCTAGTGTGGGTTTATGAGTGACCTCTTTAGCTATATTGGATTCTGGTTCAACCTTTTCAGTTTAGGTCTCTTATCTTCTTCTGTTTTACCACAGTTCCTACTAGTTGGAGTTTTCTGCCTACTGTCCACTTCTTTTCCCTTTAATTCAATTAAGTGATCTGCTTACACTTCTGTGATGACCATGCTTCTGCTCCATTCACACATGCCTCACTCCTGAAGAAAAAAACAATTGATAGATCTTATTTCTCTATCCTGTAGATTGGTCCAAAGACCTCCCTTTCAAATCCTTAGAGTGCCTTAATTTGGAGTTGATTCAGCTCTTAATCATATCATGCCATTTCCAGACAATTATATTTTTAAAAAATGATTCTCTGGGTGGGACCTCAATGTGGAAATGAAATGAAGTAGCATAGAGGTGAACAGTTCTCTGGCCAGCAACCAAAACAAGAAAGTAATTACTATTTTGTGATGAACTCCTTCCCCTCCACCTTCTTCGGCATTCATAGACGTTGTGTTGGATTCATGCCACGTTTTGTAATATGCAACATAGTGGGAGTTATCAGCACAATCCAAGCAACGCAGTGCAGAATACTAGCAACCTTACACATACGTTACCAGGTGTGGTACCCCTTGAGGCCAACCCTGACTTGTGGTACAAAACATTTCAGAAGCATTTTTCAACAGGAGGTGAGGTCTCTAGAAACAAAAATTACAACATTTCCTTACAACTCAAACTAATAACAGAGAGTGTCCATTGAACGACCATTAACAATGACTACTAACAGAAAAATTACTGCAGTTCCAACTACACATAGGAATGGGCTGAGTGTAAATTCATATTCTGACTGAGCAGAAATATTTATAACATAGTTAATGGTATAACCCTATATCAGCACAAAGGCCCAGAAAGGACAAATAGGTTTCCCACAGCACAAAATAAAACAGCTTGCATGGAGTAGTTTAGTGCAACACTGAAAGCCAGGGAATTGGCCTCTTGAACCTCTCCAGCTTCACATCAGTGAGGAGAGCACATTCTCAAATTTAGTAGCTGGCATGCAGCCATTCACACGCAGCAAAGGGTAAGGCAGGTGCTGGGACCTTAGCACTGACAACCAAGGTTAATTCTACAAGAAAGAGAAAAATAATGCAATTTCCTAAATGATAGAAGACATTCCTGAACCATAATGAGTTTGGTATATCTAAGAGCCACCTTGCGCTGTGATTAATAGCAAAGATATAGAACCATGAGATTCGCAAAATGCAGTCACCCTTTCTTTGTTTCGTTTTTCTATCATTTTATTTAATAACACTGCAAATAAGAAGACAAAACCCAGTATTAAGAAAACTGGGGTGGGGAAGACAACAGCTGCCTGAGTCCATCCAGCTGTGCAGCCCGGGTCCCACTTTCAGGCATGCTTTGTGCAAACTAAGTGAAACTGAAAACTTATAAGACCAGTGATCTGCAAGGTTTTGCAACTTGTTTTGTAGTTCATAGGAGGTTTTCTGAGACCATGCTGGCACAGATGAGAAACAGAAGTGAAAGCAGGGAGGAATTTGCATACAGAGTGCAGATTTCATTGTTCATGGCAAAGCTGCCCTTGATTTGCTTCAATCATTGTAACAATCAGCCCAGCCAACTGTTTACATGCTCTCCATTGTGCTAGTGTTGGCTAGGAAATGGCAGGCGCAATGAGATTTGCTTTCTGCTGGCACTCTGGGGAAAAGCAGGAGTTCACATACTTGACAGATAGACAGACAGGCAGACGGGCCCCTCTTTCCAAGAAACAAGAGAGTGGCTTGCTCGCTCTTGAGCTGTGGCATTGTGAAGATGGAGCTAAGAGCATGTGTGGCTGAAAGCAGGGTGCACAGCACAGTGTAGGTACCAGAAGGGAAAGGGTGAATATTTAAGCAAAGTGTGGAGAACCAGATCTACAGAAGGCTTTAAACAGCTACCCCTCCCTGCCCAATTACTTGCACCTAAGCAAGTATTAAGCAACTTTTCCTAGAAAAAAACAGGCGAGGGCCCCAGCAAAATGTATTCATGCAAAAGTCACAATTGAAAAAGGTGTAAGAAAGAGATTAAATTCACGCTGTGCAAAGGAACATGTAAATAGTCCTTTTCCTGTAAAAGGGACAGCAGTGTTGCTGCTGTCATAACAACGTTGTCACAGCTTTAAACATAATAAGCTCTGAAATTTAAATATGATAACAACCAAACAGAAGGCCCATGAAAGACAGTCCCCCTGTCCTCTCACCTCCTCTTGCATTCATAGCAGTCTTAACGGGTTTAGGTTGATAGGCTTTTCCTTGGCCCACCCTGATCTGATTAGAAATACATGGATGAAAACACTTCCCTAAGCTATTTGACAAACTTTCTACAAAGATTAAAACTCAGCATTTCTTAAGTTGTGCGGCTTTAATCTTAGATCCACTTCCTAGAACAAGAAAAGAAGTCCCTGAGGAATAAATGACAGTTTAAAGTTTAGCGGTTAGAAAGTGTTTATAAACCAATTTGGTTTTGTAATTTGCATAATGTACAGAATAAAAAGAAAGTCCTTTGGCTGAGGATCCCAGCTGAAATATGTTTAGAGAGGTTCTTTATCTTATTTTTTCCTTTCTTTTAAAATCTTAATCCCAACCACTATTATTAAGGCAAAGCCAAAACATTGCTGGGAGCACACACACAGATAATATGTTACTGCAGCCAGCCATGAGCAGTGGGCCACATTCAAATGCCTAAATTTCTCATTCAAAATGTAGGTGAGCTATGCTCCAAATGTTCACTGATTATTGGTGAAGAAATCTCAGTCAGCAGTAGTCTAATTCTTTCTTGTCAGCCTACCTGTTAGAATTATATGATACGCACCCCTGAAAAACATACTCTGTGCTTGAAGTAATTGAAATATGATGACTAACCTACAGACTAGAAGAGTGAGGGAAGGGTTCCTCAGCCAAACAAAACACAAAGGAATGTATACTTGAAAACAGAGAAGTAAGACTGGAGCTATCAAAAAGCCAAATCCCCCAGTGAAACAAGATATCCAGGAATATAATTTAATAAGGTAGAGAGCAAAGTAAGCATTTTACATGTCTATTAAATTTTCCTTACAAGTTTTCTCTGCAAATACAGAAAAGACAAGAATGCCATTTCCTTTATATGGATTGTTAAAGTTTTGTTAGTTGTGATTTATTTGTACAGGTCTGACTAATGACTTCAAATGAAATGGCTATAGTAGGGAAATGATAAATTAACTAGTGTATAACACTGCTTAAAACCTAAACATGTGTTTATAGTTGCTGTTCTGGGATAGTTGCCAAAGGGACATTTTACTTAACAAGTTATGTTAGCCTAAGTATTTTTTTTCCCTATAGACAACAAAAAATGTTTCCAAAAATAATAAGATGGGAGGGAGGGGAAGAGAAGGATTCTCATTTGCCTGCTGCTAGGAAGCACCAGGAATCAGATTTTCAAAGGAATTTCCATGCTGTTTTAACTAAAAATCCATTTCTTAATATCATCTGGGTAGAATTTCAGGAAAAATTGCATGCTACCTAGTATATAATCTATTTGTATGATAAAGAAGTAATTCCTCAGTATGTAAGGGTATTGATGTCTGTAAAGTCTATTGTAGTGCACAGAAGGAGGTTGTGCTTCAATTTTCAGAGTTAGCCGAAGAAGTAACTTACAGTCACACCACTGAGGACTAGTCAGTACAAATGACGTTCTTGACAATTGTTTGAGATAAAGTAAAAGAACTGAAAATGCATATATCTTGTTATTGAAGATTCATTCTGTAGCAGTGACCGTAATATACTTGAATTAAGCAGTCTTAATGACTGGAGTAAAAAAAAGCCTAAAGTCCATTATGTAGTATTTATTCTTAAAAATCTTTACTTCATTCAGGACTTTACAACATAAAGAGAGGTATTTACTTGAAAGGAAATAATAATAAAGGACGGCATTTAAAAATCATTGATTTAGAAGCCCACAGTAAATATACATGCCATCAAGCTACTAAAAGAATAAAGGCACTGCACAAAATCAGAATTAATATTTAACTGAAGAAAATTGAAAAGAGGTTAAATTTTTGCAAGTTAAATATAAACCATAATAAGGCTGGCCAGAAATTCTTTTTCTGAGCAACTTGCTAAAAGCATAAAAACTATTAATGAAAACATTTAGAAAACTTCAGGAGTAGGAAGCTTTCTGAGAGCCAGTCAGGCCAGTAGATAATTGAGTTGAAAAGGAGAACTAAAGGAAAATAAGGCAGAAAAACTTAGTAGACTCTTTTTATCAATGTTGATGAAACATTTTGGTGGGTTCCCATACTAGAGTCTGGCCACCCAGAGAAGTGTCCAAAATAAGCACTATCATGGAATCAGAGAACCACACAATTGCTGAGGTTGGAAAGGACCTCTGAAGGTCATCTGATCCAACTCCCCCCACCCACTCCCCCAATTATAGATGGGTTTGCAAAAAATGGACAGAAAGAATACTTATTTATTGTGACAGACATTATTTATCCAAAATGTCAAACAAATATCTAATACAAAATAAATGATCTATGAATTATTTTAGCCCACTGTTTTAATTAGCAAAATAACAGATTTGATATAAAATTTTTCAAGGTAGTTAAAGTTGGGACTGACCATTGAAATTATTAAATTTTGATCAGTTGACTTCAATATTCATGAATGTGAAGAAATACACACTGTAGACAAAAATAGCCTACTTACATACACATGATATCAACTAAAGGATGTAGAAACGGTATCTAGCAAGCATTGTATACAGTTTGAGGAAAACAGTAGTTCTGAAAAATACCATACAGAAAATACAGATATATTTTTAAAAAGCAGTAAATGAAAACATACAAACAAGAAAACACAGAAAATATTTTGGCTGTCTTTGGATGCTACATCCAGTTCTAATTTCCTTATCTCAAAAAGGATATAATTAAGTGAGAAAGGAAAAAAAATAACACTGAAAACAGAAGAATCAGAGGTACTGAGCAACTTGATCCAAGAAGAAATACAAAATGAGAAATAAAAAAGCAAGATTCCTCACAGGAGAAAGAGAATATCTAAAAGATAATATAGTACAGGCCAGGAAAATCGTGATTCATAAGATTATGAATGAAGTTTTGATATTTCTCACAGTGTCCAATTATAAAGCTATCCAATGAAATTAACAAGAACAAAATAAAAGAACTTCTTTTCCCACATTGTGCTATTTGTGCCACAGGATGTTGTGTATACTAAAAATAGATATAAACTAGAAAAAGAATAACTGGACTAGAGCCTGTGAGCAGGCATTAGTGAAGTGAAGTTAATGGCCTGGACACAACCTACTGTAAAGCAGGTCCTTAAATTGCTAACTGCTACAGGCTGGGAAGCTGTTTAGAGGGAATAACTATTCCTTGCTTGTTTTCTTTAATATTCACTACAGAAGACAAGCAAAGGCAGGATAGTAAGCTAACTAAAAATTTGATCATAGCTAGTGTAGTCTTTTTTACTTATATTCCTAAAGAAACAAAGTGCAAACTGATGAGCAGATGGCCAAGAGACAGAAACTAGAAATGAGTGAAGTCTATCAAAATCTGGAAGGCTGTGAAAAAATCTGGCCTAAAAAGTCCCTAAATAGGAACAACCACAAAATGATAACAGCTAACCATTTAAAAAACCTATGATTTACTAGGTTGGATGAGTCACTACACTAAAGGGAACCAATACTGTCTACCAGGGATATACCCTTCTTCTCGTTCTCATCCTTGTCCTTGTCCTCATCCTCATCCTCCTCTGCCTCCTTCTCCTTTTTTTCTTCTTTTTCTACTTTTTCTTTTTCCTTTTTTATTTTCCTTATTTTCTTCTTTTTCATCATCATCTTCTTCTTCTTCTCCTTCTTCTGTAAATGGAGCAACTGGATACGGCAATTTTATATAGTTGCACATGTAGATGCTAACTTTTTGAGACAGCCCTGAGAGAAGAAGGGATGGGAAGAAAATGGAGAGCAAATGCATTATATGAACAAATAAAATACAGTGCAGCCATGTCTGAGATGCTAATGGAAGCATATATTCTCCCAGTGATTAACCATAGTCTCCTAAATCATACAGAAAGATGTACTTAACTTATATTTCCACAGAGTAGCACAAATTAGAGATGACCTTTGCTGAAATGACAAGCAGGCTGTGAGGAAGTTCTTTAGATGACATGACTCCAACAGTTTAAGAGAAATATATAGGTGAGGATAAAAAATTAATGGGAGACAGATCTTAAACAGCATTTGTTTGGGGGTCAGATTGTTGTCTTTATCTGTTAATCAGTGTTTTTATAATGAACATTCACAGTCCATTTCCCTCAGCAAGAGTTTCTTCAGTTACCAGACACAGATCTGTTAGGCAGCTTCATTCATTCAGTCATGTCATTTCCTTGTTTCATTAAAGACAGCTTTCATTTCATCAGCCCAGCATGGGTCTGTGTTTGGAAGAAGGGAGAGGAATTCTGTCCACTGTGTTAATAAAGGTTCCAGCTTGTTATCTCTAAATTTTACCCTGCAAGGACAATTGCTTTCCAATAAAAACAATAATAATAAATTCTAAATTTGTTGCTGTTGAAAGGCAATCATTCTGATCACTTTCTGCCAACAAAGGGATATAGATGAAAACAAACGTTTTTACTGTGGTTGTGGGTGATATGCTTGTCTCTTTGATCATTATACATGGGAGGGAAATCTGTGGGTCTGAGTGAACCTGTGCTTGCTTTAACCCTGTGCCTCAAAAGGGCCACTGAGACTGTAGCAGGGAGCAAGAAGGCCGCATAATTCTTTCAGCCTTCCTTTGATGGTGTATTTAGTGGCACACTGTCCCTGCTAATGTGTTTCTTCAGCGGTAACCTTCATGCTAAGGCGAAGAGCACAGTTCCTCCAATCTCTCTTGAAACATTCTTTCCCTCTGCATTTTCTGCACTACTCTGCCAAAAAGAGAATTATATACAATGATTTTTCAGGATGAAAGTGCCAGGTCCTAAAAGAAGTTGGGCACTGTGATGCAGAGCTCGGCAATTCCTAAAAATGTGATGCTAAGCTCTGAGCATGCATTACAGCCTCGGCATGGCCCAGGGCTGAAAGCTGTGTCTCTGCTGTCTGCTCCCTGTCAGATGGGTGCTGGGGGGGTGCAGTCCAGGAGAAACATTGCTTTAGAAGTTGGTGCCTGGCAATCTCAGTTTTCATGCTATCTAAACTGTTTGAAGGCAAGCCCAGCTCCCAGCCTTCCCAAATATGTCTCATGTTACAGGTCTCCATTGTGGTTGCTTTATTTCATCACTTTAGTTAGGTTCACTAGTACTAAAGATGTGTATACTCTGGATTGACTGTTACTTCTGAGTTCATTTTTAATATCAGGCAGCTTAATGGAGAAAAATATGTTGGTTTCCTGTGGGAAAAAAAGAAGTGACGATCTCAACTGAAAAGCATGAGATAGGGTCACAGAGAAACCAATACAATTCAGGCTACATTATGCTTAAAAGCATTTTTCATTCTTAGCTGCCCAGGGACCCTTCTTCTAGAATTCCTCACCACCAAGCTCTGCCCTGAGAGCAAACGAAGGAGGCAGAGGATAGGGCTTCCATATGCCTCTGGGGCTAAGCCGGTTTTCCCTGCTGTCCATTCTCACTGCTCAAAATGGAATAATATTTTCTGCTCCTACCTTTTTTTATTATTCTGAATTTCTTAATGCTAACACTTCCTCCTTTCAGTTCATAAGGAACAGTCAGCAGGACTCCAGGTGAGGAACAGAGATGTCTTAAATTTACTATTAAAGCAATTTCAGAGGTGCCACAGTATCCAAGTGCTGTTCCAGTGTCCTGGTTCACATTACAGGGAATATCACTGTGCATACTTTTAAAACTGCTTTCAGATTTGATAGTTTTAATATGCCTCTATGAATGGAAACAACAAGACACTTCAGAAATGACAGTGGCAAGGTCCGCTGAGAGCAGCTCATCTGAAAACCTTGTTTCTCCATGCTGGCCTTCATTAGTGCCAAGAACATGAAAGGACTAGAATACAGACTCCACTTTTACAATCTAGTGCCTCATGCAGGCCATAGGTAAGCACAGTAATGGATATTCTCTGTGGTCCAGATGGCTCTAAGTGCAGCATAACTCTCTATGTGCTCCCCTCAGTACCAATTTCCATGCTATATATTGACTTGATACTAACATTCAAATATTTCTCTTGAGCTTACTGCCTGCAAGCCACCTTACTAACGGGTGGCACGTATGGTCAGCCTTCCTTTGACGCCTTCTTTTTTGCCTGAAGAAAGGATCCTTTTTCATACTTTCCTTCTCTAAATGTACAATTGCCATTTTTTTCAGTATTTATTGGCATGATCCTATTCTGGGGAATTATATTCTGGGGAATAATAAATCAGAGAAGAAGTGAATGGAAACTAGACAGATTTAAGCAAACCTCATAACTATCAAGGACATATATAACCGAAGCAAGGACAAAAAAATTGGGAAGTAGAATAGATGAGAAAATTCAGTGGTAAAGCAGAAATATGAGAAAGAGGTTGAGAGATAGAGTTAAAGAGAAATTCTAGAAACTACAATTTAAAAAACAAATACAGAGAAATAATAATGTCAATCCTTACAGACAGATTAAGAAATGGGAACCCAGCCAAGACAAGGAATGAAAGAACAATATTATAATTGTTTCTTGAGAGATATGGCAACGGGCCATTTTATCCTGTTTGTTTTTACCTTGGGTCATTGCCCAGACTGGACAATTAAAAGGATATTTTTGTCATAGAACTAGTCATTTTTTTTCACTGCTGTTAAAAAGTGTCACTACCAACTGTGCATGTTGATTTAATATGTAGATGTAGGATTTTGTGGAACAAAAAGCACGTGCTACAGTCCAGAAATCTCAGAAGCGCAGCATGTTAGTGATCTTGTCATATCTTGAGCACTTGTCAAATTAGAAGAATGACTTTCTAGAAAGTAGGTGAAATCTCACCTTCTGTACCTCCCCTTGCTGGGGGAATTCTAAATACAAACAGCCAGCCAAATTCTCCCTTTATGATCACCTACACATTTCCTCTCTCCCATTCTAATTGTTGACATTTGCCAGAAGCACAATGGATCTTTAAATAGGAACTTCTGAAGACTAGTGTCATTTATTTTTCATCCTAAGCTAAAGAATGGATGGTGGTGAGTATATAGGGTTTTCCATTCAAGACTATTAGCACATCTGTTTTCCAAGGCTCTTTTTAAGAGTTACTATGTTTAGCAAAGAAGTTATTTCAGTTGTATCGGATCCCGCAGGACTAAAATTTTTCTGACATTGAAGCTTTCCTATTGGTAGAGTTTTTAAGAATTAGAAAATTCAGTTTGGGTAAGTGTATTGTAGTGGGATTAAACAATAATTTTAATGTAAAGAAAGAAGAGGAATTGAAGGGTTAATTCACAAAGATGTTAGGCTCTCATGCTGTAGGAAATGATGAAAGTCTTGGTTCCACCTGTACCTGAAGGAATTTAAGTCTGTAGCTCCCAGCTTCCAAGACAGTGTCTTGGTCACTCAGCTGTGAGATCATCTATTATAGCTGTTGTTTCATATGAAATCCTTCAGTTGTTATTGAGCACAGGACTTAGAGTGACTCTTCTGCTTAGTGAATAAATACTGTACCTGTAGGTGGGACACCTGTATTCCAGGACACTTTGGGAACAGTGTAGTGAAAAACAACCTAAAAGTCCCATATCACAGAGCGACTTAAGCTTGACAGTTAGTTAAACTACTGTTTGAGAGCCCTGAAAGGTGGTTTTAAACCTCATGGAGAGGATGGAAATGGGAATGAGAGCATGGCACAGCATTGACTAAAAGGGAAATATATTCCCTAGCTCAAAGGACTTGGCAACTTTGGGTTAAAGTCATCACGGATTTAGAAAATGGTAACAGCGAAATTATGGATTTAGGTAAAGTTATGATTTTTTTGAGAAAGTTTCCTTGCTGTTTGGTAAGTGTTCATTAGTGTCTAAATATGCAACAAATGTAAAAAGAAAAAAAACAGTTTAAAAAGCAACAAAATAATTGTATGGGTCTTTTTTCATAATTTGCTTATCTCATACAAAGAATTTTGAAGTGTTAGAAATTTCTTGTGGTTTATATTTATACTTTAATATTGCACTTCCTGAAGCAACAGTCTATGCCTGATTAGTTCTAAGAAAAGAGACAAGGTGATTTAACTGTAAGATAAAATAAGTAATTAAAAAATATCATTGTCCATAAAGTTTGAAGTATAAAAAAATAAACTATTGAGTAGGACATTACAGCAGATTCTGCCTGAAAATGTGTGGGGAGATTGCTTCCTCATTCTTCCAACATTTAGTTATGAATCGATTAATAAAAATATACAAAATGAGGCTCAGATCCAAGATCAACAAGTCTTATTCTAGCTATTCTAATTTTCTGACTATATATCCAAGACACATATCAGCAGGTCAGTGACTGCATTCCAAGACTATTGTCAGTCATGAGAAAATTAAATACAACTGGTTTATCTTTTTTACATATTATTCTATTTATTTAGTCATCTTGTCAGGAAAATCAGACATAGAAAAAAGAAAAAAACATAGTATTGGAAAATAACTTATTTTCACTCATTATCAGTTGAACCATTGGAAAACACTGAGTTCACTCAGGCCACCTAACAGGAGGGGAGGTGAATGAGTAAGGTGGTATGCAGAATAGGTTGCTAAGCATCTTGGCACACTATAGTGTTGTATCCTCTGGCATTTAAAACTGGGAGTTTTCCCAAAGTGCTAGAAGCTATGTGGGATTGTGGAGAACACTTTGTCATAGAATCACAAAAACATGTAGTCCTCTAGATATCTTTAGATCAACCCTATGCTCAAGGCAGGGCCAGTTAGAGCAAGTTGCTCATGGTTTTGTCCATCTGAGTTTTGTCTCCAGAGATAAGACTCCACCAGCTCTCTGGGACACATGTTGCAGTGCAGATACCCTCACAGTGATTTTCTTGGTTTTCTTTTCTCTTGTATCACTGCTTTCCCCTTAATCTACACAGCCACTTATGACACCAGCTTGGTCAGGCATGACTTGTCCTTGGTAAATCCACACTGCCCATTTACAGTCACAATCTGTGTGTATCCCTTGTGTGCCTGAACATGGCTTCAGGGAGAATTTGCTTCATAATCTTCATAGGGACTGAGTCACTGCGGTCTTGCTATTCCTTGAATTCTTTTCCAGTAGATAGTTATGACCTTTGTCTTTTTTCCACTCTTTAACTGTATCTTCCTTTACTGTGGGTATTGTTTCACTGCCATAGGTGTGGTTAGTAGGCTTGGGACTCCCCTTGGTGGTGGCAGTTTTGAGTCTCTAAGGCAAGTCCCCAGGAATGCTGGGAGAAACGTGAGCTGCACAACCAACTGCTCCATGCCCCCACAAACTTTCTCACAAAGGGACTGTGGGCAAAGCCTGTTTTGGTGAAGAAAAGCTTTCAAATAAAAAGAAATCTCAACTTAGCACACTCCACAAAACTTCAGGATAAGGGGTTCCATAACATTTACCCAGCTAATACAAAATTATGAACTGGAAAATCAAGATTATACTATTATATATCTCTGTTATGAAGTTTTTAATGACATCACTCATAGGTACTAAAGTAGTGAGATGATGAGATGCATAAGTTGTGTAGATACTACAGATGACACAAAACTCAAATGCTTTTCACCTATCATGTTCCTGTGCTTCTTTGTAGTAATTAACTCCACTGAGGTTGCAAAATATTTATCTGAAAAGTATGAAATAAATCACAGTTCCTAATTGCGATGAGCTGAGGTACAGGATGATAAAATGCAAAGAAGAAAATAGTTCAGCTTTATGGATAAAAAAGTGGCCAAAACCATCCATCTTTTCATTCATAGGCAGTACTCTACAACCCCAAAAGAAATCCATGTTATTCTGAAACCCACTGGATCTGAAATTACCAGAGAAACCACACACTTATATTTTATCATCAGTTGTTTCTAAACCTCTTCTGGCTGGATGAAATAGAAAGGTAATAGATTTATTAACATGTGATCTATGAATAGAGAATTCTATCATTCTGAAAGCAAACAGGGATTTAAAGCACTGAGGATCAGTTTATGCTCTGGCATTTTTCATAAACAATTGCCATTGTTGAGCTTGTGCCAGTTTGGTCCAGCTTTTGGCAAATGATGCCCATTAGCTGTTGAAAAGGAGAAAGTGTAAACAGGATGCCAGATCTGATTTTGTGTGTCTCTTGTTTTCACACAGAATGTTGTGTTCACATGCTATATTTGGTGAGGACCAATCTGATTTGGAAGGCAAATTGTGGGGGTCTGACCATTCCGACTGCGACACAAATGTAAAACTTAGACCTAGCTGTGAGGTTCTGGGTCACATTACAAACCAGAGCAAATACCTGATCTCTGCCTTTCAGGCTGCAAGACTTTTATGTAACATGCTTTTTACCGTATGTCTTTACAGTGCTTGGTTTGTTAGGATTACCAAAGAAATCTAAGTGTGCTAGCATTAAATATCAGCAGCAAGTTTGGGATCATGAGGTAACTTCAGTCTCATTGAGTTTGGATACTAAAACTCACCCCAGCTGTCCTAGATCTACTATATACTCTATACACTCTATATTGCATATACTTTTTCATAAAACAACCTGTGATAAATTATTCTCTATGTACACAAAATGTCCTACAAAGTAAATCCAGGCAATGGGAATTGAATAAAAACTTAAACAATCCCCATTTTTTTTCATTATCTTTCCCTTTCATAAGATTTATCAAAATATGAAAATTTTCCTTTACCTCTAAAACTTTATTTTAATCTCCTTCTTGAGTACTTTTTGACTTCTCTTTCATTTCTAACCTGAGGTAATTAAAGTAGAGTTTTCCTGTCAGCAATAACTAACTGGCTTTAGTAACTGCCCAGAGAAATATGAGATTATATAGTAAAAATATCCCTGTACAAAAATGTAGAAATTTTCTTAAATCTGTTGAGTGGCATGCAGCAGATGATAACATCATCATCTCTTCATCACTTAGGCTCCGCTAGAGTAGTCTCAATTTCTCAAATTTGCTTGATAATAAATTGCAAGGAAAAGAAGTAATTTTAAAAAGAGTTTTCAATCTCAGAACATAATCAGTTAGATTTATATATATATATGAGTTTTTTGTGCACATGTATATGTGTATGTAATTTTAGAAAACATCTCTTTCTAATTCAAAGCATAAAAGAACCAAGGAGGTAAAGTTTGTATCTTCCCTCCTGGCCTCGTAAGGTCCTTAGTGCAGCATGTAGAACATGCAGAGTGGAAAAGGATATAGGACAAAATGAAATAGAAGAAATCAGGGATTAATTTCCTCCTGGATTATGATTTTTTAAAAATGAGAGTGTCTTAAATAAACTTTTGTGTAAAAAAAATTCAGGTGAGGTATGCCACACCTGTATAGACAGAGGTATATGTGGGTCTTAAGTAAGAGAGAGCTGAATTTATGTTGCCCTGTAAAACTTCTCAATTTTAAAATGGAATTTTTGAATAAAATTGCTGAGGCATGTGAACTTTCCTCAGATGTCCCATTAAGTCCTAACCACTGGCAACTGGGAGGCTTTTCCATTCAGCACAGCCAGAGACAGCTTGAATTAATGAAAGGGAGCAGGCCAATGGTATAATCTGATCTGCAGTAAAGCAGTCTCTGGTCTGGAAACATCTGACTTTAACATGAATTAAAATCTGAAAGTTTTTCTAAATTTTAATTGCCTTTCTATGTTCGAACAGAGACTGCAGTTCTGTGCTTCACAGCACTGGCCCCACAGTATTTTCCGTTTGTGGAAGCTCCTTCCTATAGATTGTTGACAAGCTAAGAAAATGTACATGATATAAACCTGCATATACACACTGCATGTGACCTTCTGCATCAAAATCGGAGGATTGGTGGGGTGGGGGGCAGGGAAGAGCAGGAAAAGTGTTTAATGATCCAGAATAACAAATACAGGGCTAACTGGAAGTGTACTTAGTTGTCTTAAAAGTAGGCAGCTCTGTGTAACAGCAACCTTTTATTCCACGTAATTGGATCTGCTAAAATATTTTTAAATATCAGTGAGTAAGTATAACAGATTATGTCACTTGGCAATCTTTGAAATCTCTTTTCCCTCAGGGTCAGCAGCAGGGGCAGTGAACCTGGAAGATGCTAACAAGGCTTTTTAAAGCCCAAGTGGTCTCTCTCTCCAAATTGAAAATCTCTTAATCTACTGATTGGATTTTACAACACATACTCTAATTCTCCATGTATTTCTTGCTTTTTATGTTCTGAGAAGAAACAAGGAATTGATTTTAAAATAATTTCCAACTGCTACATGTCACCTTGGACAGTACAGGAAAACATATGAATACATTTTTCCTTTTCTAAGAGATTTTAATTAGTGCCACAGAAGCCATATGAGTCTACACTAATTATACTTATCTAAAACTGTTTGGGATTTTGGCTACAATTTTCCTTCATGTTCTTCAATTTCTCTGTAACCCTACCTTTACTGTTCTTTTTCCTTCTTTATTTCTATATGTCTTCAAATGTGCCCATAATAACCCCTTGCCTTTGAAGCCATCCACTGTTGCCTGACTGAGCACATCTTTCAGGAAATCAGCCACAGGGAGCTCAGTGCAATTGCTAAAGTGTAGGCAGTGTGGGTGCCATCTGTGATGATGGTCCCTAAGGTATCCACATGGGTCTTTGCAATTGGGAGATCCTACCTACCCCTAGAGTAGCATTTATGGAAGATCTTTATATCATGATTTCAAAATACTTAACAAATCCTCTGTTAACACAAGAAATACATCCACAACTAAGGTTAAGAGCTCCTTTATAGATTTCCAAATAGTTGGAGAAAATATGTTATTTTATCCTTTGTTCATAAAAATAAGAATTGAGAGCAACTAAGAATCTGCACACAGCTAGACAAGTCTCACTCAGGATGTGTTTCTGAAAATAAAAGAAATAGAGACACACTGAATGTATACGCAGTTTTATTCTTACCATTAGTTGCTTTCTGTTCTGTGCTATTTGGATCTCTAGGCATGTGGGGTTTTTTCCCACTGATAGGTTTATGCAAATTTGCTCCAATTGCTGCTTGCAAGTGTACACAACATGACAAGTATTCTGACATATTTGTATGACACGCCTTTTGAAGAGATGATAGGGACATTACAGTACCACGTTTGCTATGCTATAGATGAGGGCTGTCACGCTTTCCATTCTAAAACACTATTTTTAGAGGACTTATAATTCTGAAACAAAAATTATTTTTGGACCTTAGTTTAACATACATGACTGGAATAACATAACTCTGGATACAATGTGAGAAAATGTCAATTCAGTAGAATTTAGAAATACGGTGCCAATGAATATACACAATTTGCAAGCAATAGGGTTTTGCCCACATCAGAATTCTTTAAAATTTGAGTTTGCAGCTGCTTTCAACTCTGCCATAACTATGTAGATTTTAGGATACAAATGTGCGTACATCTGTGGTGATTTATATAAAAATAAAACATTCCTGCAAGTGTGAAGAATGAATGTTCTTATCATTCAGGTATTCTTAGAGAAAAGATGGTAACAATTCAAAAGACCTGTTAAAATGCTGCTGATGCTGTTATGAAAAATTAGGAAAAAAACAGAACTCAATGGCTTACTCCTGCAAGATCTCATATGTTTCCTCTGACACTTAGGCACATGTTAAGGATGTTGCACAGACAATTGCTATTTTTTAAGTTTTTGTGTTTATATTCTTTAACTGTATGGAAACGTTACCCCTTGGTATATACTCCTTAACCAATTGGAGAATCAATTTTGACAGACATTGTCTTTCTGCCACTTAACAATAACTTCGCTTCTCCTTTGGTTTCTCACATAGCATGGTAGCTTCCTTTTACTAGCACTAAAGCCTGTGGAACTTTTTAATTCTTTTCCAGATACTGAGAAATGGATGAAGTAGTGCTCTTTTAGGACACCATCAACTGAGGAAAAAAATAATCTCACAGCATCCTCTGAAATATGCCTGAGAGGAAAAGTCAGAGTGAGCAAAACATAGAGTGGGCTTCTGTTCACTGTGATCCTCTGCAAAATCTGGTTGTGTTAAATTCCTGCAATAAGTTTCTGCTACTACAAGAGTCTAATCACCCAACAAAGTAGAAACATCTCAGTACTGTGCTTCTGCCCAGAGTCTCACAATATTGCTTTGGACATTATTAGGTCATGTATCAGCAGATTTTCTGAGATATCATTGAGACTCTGTTGCCCTATGTGCCCATTTCAGAAATCTAGAGTGGTGACACAAGCGTCTCTGGCTTGGGCAAATAAAGCCACACTGTAACAGCTGGGAAGTGTGAAGCAGGTTGTCTGGGTTCTAGCATCCATTCTTCTTCATTGCTGAAATACCATACCTTCAAATGACCTACAGGTAAACATGCCACACATCACATCTTAACATCTCAGGTGAATCTCAGGCACCTTTGTTCAAGGACAAGTCAGCTCACAGGATAGGTGAGTAACATCGCAGCTGCCCTGGGAAGAGGAAAGATGACAGTTATCCACTGAGCTTGGCAAAAGAAGCTGTTTGAAGGTTTCTCAGCTGAGATCTTGAACAGATGACAAGGATTCAGTCCAGGTACCACCTTACACCAACACAATCCTTCTCCTCTGTAGACCTCCTAAGCCCTAGATGCTTGAACTCCTTAAACACTGTCTATCTTCACCAGAAAGCCTCCTGAGTCATTAGCTTTAGGTGCTCATTCATGGGAAGGAGCACACAGAAACTGATTTCTACCTACTGGAGAGGGAAACATTTCACAAAACCAAATGCTGATGTGAGCACTGGGCCAGGAATCCACATACCAGGACTTGACCCACATGAATTTCCATGAGCTGGCAGCTCAGGAAAGCAGCCAGACTACTGGGCCCTGGGCATCATGGCAGGGTGTGCAGTGTCCCCATTTGTGCTGCAGCCAGTAATGCAGAAATTGTGGATGGGGAAGAAAAATGAGAAAAGAAGGAAATAAATCTATTCTACAAGTTAGAGGACTTGGCTAGCCGAGGGAAGAGTTGTTTCCACCTCCTTCCCCTGTTCACTTCTAGAATAGTGTGTGACTGTAGTAGAGAGCAGAGGTGGGAGCCCAAATCCTCCACAGGTCATGGGCTGCACCAACGGCTTCTATCCATGAAAGCTCATGGGTCCAACTTCACCAAGAATTCTGGGAGATAGCCCTTCTTTTCATTTCTAGCATCCAGATGTTCATACATTGTTCAACATCTATAAGATGCACCTTCATCTTCCCTCCTCCACTCATACACAGACACACAAAGATTGAAGTATTGCTAAAAGACAGATTTCTGTCCCAGAATAAATGACATAACTAGAAAGTTATGAGGAGAATGGCAGGATATAACGCTACTTCTTCAAAATAAAGCCAGGCCTGGTCTATTAGGTGGCCATAAGGCCTCCAGTATTTCAAAATGCCATTATCATTATCATTGCCATTGATAAACTAGGCCTTCAGAAACTAAGTGTACTGGCTCTTCCTCTAAGATCTGCTTTTCCACTTTGATTTTAGGAACTTAGTTCAAGGGCAATAGATTTCTCCCTCCCTTCTACAAATTTAGGCACTTTAATACCTAACCTTGCTTTCTGGAAGCAAGCACTAGAACAGGCTGCCCAGAGAGGTTGTGGAGGCTCCTTCTCTGGAGACTTTCAAAACCTGTCTGGACATGTTCCTATGTGACCTGCTCTAGGCGATGCTCTTCTGGCATGGGAGTTGGACTAGATGATCTCCAGAGGTCCCTTCCAACCCCTATGACTCTATGATTATACCCTGAATAAACTCCACTAAAAATTATTTTTTGAGATAATATGATTTGGTCAAATTATTTCTGGCTAACATTTCTCTTTTTAACCTAAAACTTTATTTTAATGCTAGGAACAAATGAATAATGGGATAAAATTTCATTAATTCTTCAGATTGAAAAAAATAATAAAAACCATTAATGTACATTAAAAAGTAACATATCTGCTATAAATCACCAGGAAAAAAAATCTCTGTTTTGGAGATTTTGCTGTGAATGATTCCTCAGCATTCCTTTAAGCAGGAATAGGAGTGATGTACCTTCTACTTTATCCTATGTGGAGATTTTTCACAAAGCATAAATCAACACTCCTATATGGGAAGACAGTCCTTCTTAGTTTCCACAAACCCACATGTCCACTAGTAAATCTATGCCCTAGTCCACCTGCTACCTTGGCACCATGCCCACTCATACTAGGTGAGTAGATCACACAAGCCAATCAAGAAATCTCTTTGAGGATAACTTCAGGAGGTTAATACACAGAATACCAAGATTGAGGTTTTTGAAGAGGCTCCTGGCACATCTTGTGTTTTTAATGATTAGGATCTCACCCTCAGGGCTGTGTGTTACCAGCTCAGTCCTTGTAGCAGAGGACTGGAGCAGATGGCTTGGCAAAACCAAAAGTCCCTTGCCTTTTTGAAAATTAAAGATTCATTTGTTGTTTTCTTCGAATAGGAAATTTCATGCTGACGAACAGTATTGAGCTGACAGGCTTGTATTTCTCCATCCATCTTCTGTTCAGACAAAAACATAATAATCCTTATGTTAACTCCACAGACAGTCTATATCCTCCTATACAGTGATGAAAGAATATTTCAGCACTCCCAGCTATTTTGCCTTTGGCAGCTCCACTGTAGTTTCCAACAAGGATGATATCACCATGTGTTTATGGATTTATTTGTTTGTTTTTCATGATGTGGGCAATAGTCTACTCCAAGCTGGCCTGAGAAATCCAATTATATCATATAGACCAACCACCTGGCTCAGTATTAATTAATGTTAACATTTTTAGGCATTACTGCTCTGGGCTAGGTATGTAGCATGAGAGGCAAAACCTGCTTATTGGATAACCAATCAGCTTGTCATCTGAAGCAGCCAGATTAGTCAGTACTTAGTGCTGGGTCCTGGTAGATATTGATGGGCTGATCAAGAATGGTACATCACAGAAGTCCTTCTCAAAATAGTAGACAAGTGCAAATGGTAAAAAGGTATTAACTCTTCTCTGCACAGGGGCAATAGGAATTAAACATGGCTCATAACTTTTCTGTTGGAATTTGTCATGTTCCTGTCTGATCACAACACGTAACAACAAAGTGTTTGTGCAATTCAGTGTAATTGAATCTATTTTTATATTTAGTCAGTTTAATTTCAAAAGACACAAGAATTGAAATAACTTTTTGCTGAAAATCACAACAGATATTTAAGTGATGCTATTTATACAACAGTAGTGGCTCTTTTTAAGGCTTTTCTAACGCACATGCTCCAAAATCTTTACCGTTTTGAGTCACAAACCCTCACAGGAGTTCATTAAGCATATAGGCAGTGGAACTGCACAGCTGCTCCTCCAGCCATACTAATCTCTAGACAGATGCTCTTCATGTTCATGGACTGTGATGAATGCCAAAGAAACTATTAGAGAACAGATTGACTTAGACCAGCCTGTGATCCATGGAGAACAGGTTTCAGACTGCAAGAAGAGCTGAGGGGTCACAGAGTGAGCTGCAACCCATAACACTGTGAATGGAGAGAGCTGCCTTTCAGATAGATTTTCCCCTCCAGCATTTCAGAATACAGCCTTGCTTGGTGTGCCAGAAAAACAGCACTAAAGCAGACTTCCATTATTTTATCTGTTTACTTGCTTGCTGAATTTGCTGCAGCTAGCTTGGCTGCTCATCTTTGCCCAAATCTGACTTGCAAGATATTCCTAGGAATTTCTGTATTGATTCCATGCTCATCCTCTGGTTTTTGTGATCTGCTACTGTACCTGTTGGGAATCTTAACAAGTAGAAAAGAGGGGGCTCCAGTCAGAGAGTCATTCCTCATTGCACTTCCTGGCCCTGCAGAGGAGGTCTGAAGACAACTTAGCTGTTATGAAACTGAGAGATCACACCTGCTCCTCTCCTCTGAGGCTCACAAGAAAGATCACATGCAATGTGATTGGATTTGAGTTCAGGGGCCTGGCTGTCCGAAGAGAGGTGTCATCTGTGGTACATCCCACTGTGGACCTAACTTTTTTGACCTTCATAGCTACAGCAGATGTTATTGTTATGTTGTTATTCTGAGGAAGGGGGTTTGTTGGCCTCTCTGGACACCCGGGCTCTCATCCAGCTGCAGCTGTGGAAAAAAGGATACATATAATAATAATGGAATCTTCTTTCTGTCATTTCAGCTTACATCATCTTGGCACCAGAAGTCAAGGTAGCATTAGTCAGTCAGTCACAAGGTTTCTGCAGATTCCTTCTCCAAAACACTACTCTTCTGTTTTCACCACCATGCTGTCTTACCACGGTCCTATTTACCTTTTCCCAATGAAATCAGATTAGGAAAATAGGAGGTTTTTCTCTGCTGACCACTGTGCTTTTCCTCATCTCATACCTTCTGCGTATGCTGTGACATTTGCAAAACACAGAAACCCGAATCTATTTAGTTATGCTGAACCCATACAAAAGCCTTGCAGTGTAAAGTAGCAAATACCTATACCAGCCTTTTTTCTATGGGTTATTTCTTTGGTTTATACCTTCTATGAGGAGCAAAATCTAAGTTACTGCTACTGAAGACTCAAATAAGTTTTCAAGCAATATATCCCTGCACATACCTGTCAAGAAGCTACATCCTTGAAAGATCTCTACTGCATTGGATCTCAAACTGCGTATGCTTCATACCCTGAAGTGTTCTTGTATTGCAAATCATTGCCTCTTTTTTTAATGATACACACAAACATATGCCCATTGCAACTTCAAGTTGTCATGCAAACAGTCTCTAGCTACTTTCCGTGGGGATCTACTGCAGGAAGGATCAGGATCTGTGAACATAAAGAATGACGAGAACACTTAGGGGAGAGTAGTTCGAAGTATTCTATGTAATAATGATGGAATAAACTGTGTAGTCTGATTTGTCAGAAATAAGGAAATAAGTAAGTTTGAGGCCTGTTATAACTCTTGCTTAATTTTGCAGAAGCTTGTAAGAGGTCATTTATTTTTAACATATTATAAAACACTTGGTTCAGACTATGTATACATACAGAATATGTGAATAAACATTGACTTACACATAGAAAATGTTATAAATCTCATTTCATATGCAGTATAGCTGTGCCTTCACAAATACTTACAACATTTTGATGGTGCCAGCATTTCTTAAGCTGTGCCACCCAGGCAAGAATGATTGTTGCCTTTTCCATTCATCTGTCAAAAAAAAAGAAAAAAAATCTCTTGCTCTTAACATTGGTTTGGTAAACCTTAATCCGTGAAATAAATGAAGTTGCTTCAGCTTCTATTCTGTTCCTTCTATGAAGGGACAGATAAGTTCCTTCAGCTTCCTATTCTTGAATGAAAACTCTTCCCTGAAAATATAGCTTGGCAGGAAAACCAATCCCTATGTTGTACATTGACTTATGTCAGAAAGAATGAAAATAAGATGCTCTTAACTGAAGTACAGGAAAAATAGCTGAAAGGAATTCCAGTGAATCAGGTAGGTCACAGTTTTGATGAATGTGGGAAGACACAGAGGACAAGAAATGGTTCATTTGAGAAGAAATTATTTTTCCGTGTTAGCTAGAGCTTAAAACATTACCATCTATGTATTTGTGCTAAGATTGCTGATGGGCTAAAACTAAATATAATTCCTGGACCAGACTGGAAATTTCAGGAAAATGAACACTGCCTTCCTATAAAAATAGCCAATCCAGAATTATTGCCTTTGGCAATGAATAAAATGTGAAAACAGACTGTATTCCTGCAGTGCTCTCTACTCTACCTTAAAGATCCAGTACACTCAAGCACTATTTTACATAAAGAGGAAGCATGGAGGCAGCTATCCAGTTTTCTTTTCTTGTTACCCCCCAATGGTTCTCATTTCATACTCTCTCTCTTTTTCCTCTACCTGTCAGATTCCTTAGGGAAGCCATGTGCAGCTTGGACAACACAAATTGGAGTTCTTTCTCCTTCAGCTTTGTTTATGTTTGCTATTTCTTCCAACATGCTTCCTATTTTTCTGCCAAAAAGCACTTGACAAAAGCCCTCCAAAGAGAATAATAAGAAAAAAAGCTGAACAGAAGGTGTTTAGTCTGAATGCTGGCTTCATTTCAGCAAATCAATAAGTGAGTATGTTTCAGGCAACTTTGTAAATCACAATTTCACCACAAACACTAGAGCCTCATCATATTACACTTTTGGATATAAGCACTGCTTTCCCGTGGAAGAAGAGCTTTTCTTGCAGATAGGACCTTTGTGGAAGAGATCTTAAGATCAAATATTAAGAAATACACAAGAGAAAAGGACAAGTAAAAGAAGGCATTTAACTTTTATTGTGACCAGGGCTGAACCCTTCTATTTACAGTTGTGGAGAAAGAAAATATTTTCCTGACCACAGTTGAAGAGAGACCCTGACAGGGCTTTCCTGCTCGCCATCTCCCATGTCATCAGTGTTTTCTGGGAGAAGAATCTGAGGTGGTTTTCCACCTAAGTGGTTACAGCTGTTTCCACAGGATCAGTCAGATGGAGTTTCTGCCTTTGTTTGTTTTGGCTCTGATTTTCAGCTGGAGCCCGGCAGGATGACAGTGTTTGCTCAGGGTCTTGGGACTTTGGACAAACATTCCAGAATTTCTGACTTCTTAACATTAATGTTTGATGAATTCTGCTCTTAATTTCTTCTGGAAAAATGTCAAGACCACTGGGGATTACCCTTAGTCTTATAGTAGTCTTTTCTTTTTTTTTTTCCTTTCTTTTCTTTTTTTTTTCTTTTTTTTTTTTTTTTAAGGGAAGGAGAGAAAATCATTTGCTAATAGCCTGTGAAAATGAGCATGCTGTAAATACTGGAGAATACATTTTCAAGCTTCAGTTCTTTTGTCACTTTTTTTCTTGTTAAGAACAATGCTTGACAGAAAACATCCATTGAGATATAACTATATATTTTTCCTTGTGTAAAAAACAGTTCCACATAGGGCGTTAGTTGGGAAGGTTATTATCCAGACTAAAGCAGCTCTCTCTCAAAGTCACAGTTTTGATAGCCTCAAAACATACTGCGTCAATACACTGTTGTCAAAGGTGACCTTTAGAAAACAAAATAAACACCCAGGTGAAATTGTGACCCCAGTGGAGGGAATAGTCTTTATCATTGACTTCAGCAAGGTCAGGACTTCCTCCTTAGTACCTTATCTCTTGAACAATGAAAAAGCACAGGTCACAGAAGTACATCTTGAGAAACATTGACTAATTCATGGGGATGGATAGAGAAATGTATTTATAAAAATATGCAAAAATGCATTGAATTAAATCTATACTTAAACTGTGTTCAATAAGTACACTGTATTGCATGGAGTAGCTGTTGATTTTTATACCTATGTATCTTTAGTAACTTGCAAGGGACATTTAAATGCATATCGTGCTAACACCAACATCAGCTGCACGTCAGAGGACAGTGTCTGATTTATAGCTCACCCCGTAACCACTAAAAGCTCATGCTGCCCAGCATAGAGGGCAGGACAGATTCCTTCTGGTAACTTCCACACATCAGAAGGAAACAGGCGAGGATTAGGTCCAAAGAGATTTGGGAAGTCTGTTTAGATCTCAGATCGCTCTTCTCTTTTTTCCTCCCCAACTGTTCCCCCTCATTCAGTGAGCAAAGAGGGAAGCACAGCTTCTCCAGGTGACAGTAATAGTTTTTGTTGATTTACACTAGCTAAAGAACTAGCTTCAATAGTTATTATGAAGCTTTCAAAAACAAACAAACACCAAAAAGAGAAGGAAAGGGAAGGCGTTTGTGTACATATAAATAGACACTGGAAGGTGGTTTCCTAATCAATACACAAGCTTTCGCAGTAGCAGCTGTTTGCAAAATGTTTCACAACATTGCAGAGGCTGTAAGCAGTGTGGCCCCTGGGCCACAGTGACTGTCTGGCCATCTTGAGAAGTTAATGCAAGGAACAGATCTAGCTTACTTTTTAGAGCCTGATTGCTGGCACTTCCTTCCCAGTTTGTTCACGCTGTCAGTGATCTAGATAAAGCATATATTTTATCTGTGCCCTTACATTTGAATTGTCCATGCATTACAGTCAGAAAGGACTGGAGAAAAAAAGTTTTGTGTTTGTACTTTCAAGTACAAAAGGGACAGATCAAATCATAGCATTTACTGAAGTTCATGCCACAGTACACATCCACATGGAAAAAAAGAACTTCTGATTATTTTCAATGGACAAAAAAGCCAGAGGCCCTCAGATATGAACTTACTGTCTTCAGTCTTTCATAATATAAGCTGGAAGTCCTGAAGAGGAAGTTGATTCTTGCCCATATCTAAAATCTAATGAATCTTTTTGGTATCTCTGTGCAGATTTAATCATCCGTCTTTCATTTCAGAATAGGAAATATGTCTTTATTCCTTGAACAGACAAATTTGAGGAGTTCTAGACAGTTTTGATTCTGACACCCTCATCTGAAAGGATGGGAAAAAATGATAGTAGAGGAAAATATAATGCAAGATCCCTGTAGAAAATAGGTGCTGTGAGAGAAAGAAATCAAGGTCTAAGTAAGTAAGCGCAAGTGAGACTGGAATTTTTTATCTGAAGGCAGAGAGAGGAAAGGTAAAACAGAGGATAAAGAAGAACACACAAAAGAAAAAAGAAAGGTCCTCAGAAAAACAGTTTGGAAAATCAGGCTGCTCTGCCCTGTAGACAAACAAGACTTCCCTCCAAATGACGGTTAGAAAAAGAGAGACAGAAATCCCCAAAGCCACCAGACTGTCACAATGCATACTACTTGGTGACTAAAATTTTTATGGAAAGAATAAACTTACAGTCTTTGGCTGTATTTTACCCAAGTAGCTAGGCCAGCCCTTGGCTTGTACAATGAGAGGAAATAAAATATTTGGAAACATGCTCAATCTAGGCCAGATAGAAGGTCATAGTGGAAAATAAGGGTTTAAGTGTACAATTCACTTGCCTGTGCAGTTGGGCAGGACAGAGCTACTGATATATTAAGTAGGAAGGAATAAAACTATTTAAAATGTATTTGCAACAATATAGCTGTATAATATACAAAAATATTTTTTTAATTCTGATAGTTGTAATTTTTCTTTCTTTGGAGCACCTTTATGTAAAGATAAGACCTTAACAGATAAATAGGGTATATTAACCAGCTGCTGAAGACACAGTGGAACACAGTATAAACACCAAGTGTGTGAGATGACTGAAACATGCATGTCATGTCTCTTTTAATAAAATTTTAAGCAGCTCCTGGTGACACAAGTAGTTTGTCTTACAAGAAGGGGTATACTTGGATATTTAAAAGGTATAAGTTGAAAGATCAGATAACGGAAGAAAGAATCTTTAACAATATTAAAGAAGATCTGTTCATGGTATGAGAGCTTGTTGGTTGAGTAATTACTAGAGGAAGGGAGTTAGGCAGGGTGAGATCATAAATAATGAATTCATGAGGAATGTGGGTGTGATACTTGTGAAAGGAGAACCAGAAGAAACCCTTACAAAGCTGATATTCCTCTGAATAAGGCTTGCTAACTATTGTTGCAACATTCAGTATTCCCAATGTATAGATCACAGAGGCTTACTATATTTGTCATCTTTAGTTAGAACAAAAAAAGACCTTCAAACAATCTGTATTGAAGCCATATAGCATTTGGGACACACTGAACCCATTTTTCTAAAACCACAAGGTTATCTAGAGATAGCTAATTTCAAGTCTCACCTATAAAATTCCTGGGCAGACTTTAGAAACAGGGACAGAATAAAACTTAAGTTCTATTAAACCAAGTCCAAGGTACATCATCATATAAAGCAACACAGATACAAAATACGAAAAAAAATCTGGTAAAAAAAGGAATTAGTGTTTCTTGTTGGACTATAAATGCATAGAGAAGCATATCCAGAGAGATTGACTGGAATCACTTTCTTCATTAGTAGTGGCTAATTACAGCCATTGAAAATTTGTTAGAATATTTGTCAAACTACTTCTACTGCTACTTTATATAAAACAAAAGTAAGAAAAATTGAAATGAAGACAGCACTTCATAACTTTGGAAGAAATATGAGCATCACCAGCAAAACTGAACCATTCGTTAAGCATGCTGAGCAGGTGGGCATATGATAAGAAAGTCAGTGAGAACCAGTTTACACATCAGCAGAAGATGGTTGTATAAATAGAATTGCAGAGTGGAAACAAACTCTGAGTAAACCAGAGGAAGATTCTGTTCAGAGACAGGCAGCTGCAGTATTAAAATTTGTCACATAATGCAGTGTTGCAAATATCACACTATATCAGCAAGATATAGGAAAGCAAGGAAAATGTTTTCAGGTCTAAGGCACTATCTTCAGCTGTTAAGTAGCCATTTGCAGCAGATAAGAAATTAATCTGGAAGGAGTAATTGTACTTGAAGATACAAATGAGTCTACTGTTGTCTTCACAAGACTGATTGTTGTCATATCAATTCCAGAGCAGTATGCAGTATGCTAATAGAACCACTCTCAACAGAGGCAGGTAATATTTTTTCCACATATAAAGTAAAAACTACAATAGACAGGAAGACACCTGATGCTTGAAAATAGTGCAGATCTTGGGGAGAGGAAATATGGGAGACATTCTCAGTCACAGGTTATGAAACTCTCATGTTTGGCACAAGCCTGTGAGCTAGGAATCTGGAAGTAGTGGTTTTTTTTGTCATCCTCAATGATTAAAAACCCCAAAATTTATATGATATATTATATCCTACATATTTAAATATATTTTCCATCCATAGGAATTCCTATAAGTTCAAGCCCTAATGAAGCAAAATGCTTTAGTGCCTTTGGGACCTCTTCATAAATTATCTCTGCAGGTCAGGCTTGAAAGGCACTAGCAGCAAAGTGTAAATATGCTGGCACTTTTCCAGTGACCAGTGGCTTTTAGCTGCCAGAATAAACACCTTTAAAAAAACAGAGGTTAATTAAAACTTTTCAAGAAAATTACAGGAAATTATTTAGTGTATCATTTAATACGAGGAGTACTGGACTCCTATCTTTCTTAGGCTACTGGAATTGCTGATGGGCATCAAACTAAGGCTACAAAGTGCAGCTATGATTTCAGTCAGAGAAAAAGACCCATTGTAAAAGGAAAGATAGAAGAAAACATCTTCTGTCACTGAAAAATCAGTGACACTAATCACTCTAAAAAAGCCATTTGGAAAATGCCCCAAACAGTCATTGTCACAAGGAGGCATCGAGGGCACCAGCACCTCTCTGAATCAGTAATTGTCCAGCTATGCCTACAGCTAATTATTTACTGGTTTCTCTTAGTTCCTATGGAGCTAATTTTACTGAGTAGAAAGGATTAAATTGTGTTTACTACTAACTGTAAAGGTAGTGGTAATTTGTTCTTCCAGATTGTTTTTCTTTTGCCTTTCCAGCAGCAGCCTGCAGCAAATACAAGGCTGTCTTGTCATTGTTGCCTGTCATTCATTGTGCTGATTTGCTTGTTGCAGAGCAGAAGAGGTATGGCAAATGCATGTTCTAAACAAGTGTGTCATACTAATCAAGACTGTAAATAGAGACAGGGCATTAGAGTACCTCCCACTGAACCACGTAAATAGCTTTGTTGAAACACAAGCTTTCTTTAAGGAGAAAAATGTAACCAGCTGAACTAAAGGTCTTTAAAAAGCAATTGTTCACTGATTTACGCTATGTATTCTTAAAACAAAATAAGCATGCCCACACATAAAGGAGGAGGTGCATGGTTGAAGTGTTTCTCTCATTTATACAAGCTTTCATGTTGAACTGATCTTGCTCTGAGCTGCTTTTAGCATTCTCTGACACAGTTAACAGCTCAAATATTTGTTTTAAAAGGCAGAAAATTATTGTTAATTTTATGTTGGCAAACAGCCAGCCCATGCTTCATTTGGGAGTTAGCAAAGAGAGACAAGTATAAGAAACATCCTGCTATCTAGTGGGCTGGTAATTGTATTATAATCAATTTAACAAATTGAGTGTAAATGAAAAATGCTTCACAAAGGAAATAGCTCAACTCTAGACTTAAATCTCAGTCAATGGCCCCTCAACCGCTCTTATACCACACCGGCTCCTTCTACAGCCAGGACTCTAAGCCCATATCTTCCCCATTACTTTTTTTTTACACTCCCCCCTCCTCACTCCCCCAGCTTCCTCTAGCCTCCTCTCACTGTCTTTCATTCTAAATTGGATGCCCTTATTGCATTATTTCTATTTTCCAAGCCATTTCTAAATTTTCCTTGAAATTGTCCTCACCAAAATCCCCAAGACCAACCACGTCCACCATGGGTATTCTTTTTTTCTAATGATACAGTCAGTGCGATTCACATCTGCTTTCTCTTATTTAATAGAGAGCTCCACTCTCTCGCGTATGTCCAGGGAGAATATGTCACAGAAGCAGGTACCAGTGAATAGGTGAAACATATTACTCAGGTAAGTCAGGCTAAGAGGACCACCAGAGACACAAACTCCAATCATTCCCTGGATTGCTTATACCTAAGGCTGCTAGGAGCAGTTGTCATACACCAGTGTTACTCCCGTTGGAACAAAGAAAGGCTTTTGGCTTCATCTTTGAGAATGGCAATCTAAACCATTTCAGAGCTCAGGAGAACCCAAAGTGGAATACTTTGGACTTGCTGATTTGGACTTGCATGTGTATAGCTAGCCAGGATACTGCTAATGGAAATATTGCTCAATGCATGCTAGATGACACATGTATTTTTTTTTTTTAATCACTGATCCCTTACCCAGTGTTCTCAGGGCTTATATAACACCAGCTCAGAGAGCTAGGGAGTGCAGATAAGTATGAGTTACATGTGGATTGCACATCCAAGGTTGTCTTGCATCCCCATTTTCTATATCCCTGCACCTCTCCTGGTACAGTCTCACCAAGTATAGACAAACTTATTTCTGCTTATTTGTAATTATTTCTGAACCTGTAGCTGTAGTTTCAGATGGATTAATTATATAGTTTTAATATGATGTTAATTTCCGTATGTTTTCCTGACAGCAATGAAGACCCACTGACTATTCCTTATACAAGACAAATATTTCACTTTCGTTAAAACTTAACACCAAGTTACATGGACTACTAAAAGGGCTGAGCTTTCCTACTTAAGCAAAGTACCTGCTTTCAATTCTTTCAGCTGTCCAGAATTTATTTCACTGAACAGAAGGGCTTAGTCAAATATTAAAGCCAGGTTCTGCAGAAGGAACCCGTTTGCCTTCAGCTTTCACTGGATTTATCACAACTTCATTTGCAGCACATTTTGGAAGAACATATTTTAAGACATATTGCTGTACAACAACGAAATCTCAGTGCTGATAAATCACAGATCTCATGTCTGGTCTGAACAAGCAAGAAAAAGAGGAAGGGAAAAGGTCTTTGAAAACTTTTACAGTGGGCTAAGGGAGAAGCATTTGGAATTTTAGAAGGATTGTACTTCTCCTGACAGTTAATAACAGCTTTCACTTACGGAGCACTGTTTGTCAGGATAGACTCCAAAGAGCTTTACAAAGTCCAACTACTCTATGTACAACATCACTGAACTTCACCAAGCTATCCTCTGGGAGAAAAGGGCAGCAAGTACTGTTGAAAAAAGGGTTTTGTGATACTGGATACATATGATAGTTTAGTTGTTATGAACTGGAATATTAATTCACATAATCAAAGACCTTGCTTGGGTTTGTAAAGTAAAGGCATCTTGACAAACAGTTGGCCTGCACCACACTGAATGTGAAAGGAAGAGAGATTTCCCGACAAGAACGTAAAGAAAAAAATTGTACTGTCTCAAAAAGCATCAGGAAAATCTTTAGTGCGCATGGGTCATGTTTGAGAGGAAGATATTTTGTTTTGAATGGCTCATGAAAGCACTATCTCTGAGCGTACTCACTGATTTCAGCATAACTAAAATGACATGTCTATGGTCTGTTTTTTTTGGTTCCTTGTTGTGGTTATAGGCAGTGCAATCATTGCATTCAGACCACTAAGTCCCTTCTGTCAAGGTTTTGTGACAAGCTATGGTTAAAAGCTGGGTGAAGAAGCGTCATGCAAAAAGTAAATTAACACAGAATTTTTAAAATTATCACGTCATAAAATGAACATATGTTGCTTGGTATCCATGGCAACTTCAGAAACCAATGCTCTTTAACAGCCTTGCCTGGAATCATGTAAACTGCTTTGGTAAAACATGGATTGTGGCAGATGGATATGTGAAAATAAAAATATCTTTGTATCCAATCTACTGCCCACATGGGACACCCTTGAAATACAGTGTGATTTATATAACCCTATCAGGAATCATTTTGTTCTGAGACCAAGGTAGAGGTAGTATTTTTTCCATACATCTCCATAGAGTTAAGAATGAGTTCAGCAGCAATGATGTAATAACTAAAACCTAGCAAGTAAATGTTCCTTCACAATCTGAGAAGTAAATCTAACCCTCAGCTCCATAGAAGAAGAGCTGTGAGTTTCTTGTGCCAGGAAAAGGACTAGTTTTCATGGGTAGAGCACCTGCTTCATGGCATAGGCTAGAGCTACAGATTTGCTTTCTGTGAGCAAGAATCATGAAAGAACCACGACAGAGGTGAAAACAGGGTCAGAGACACATTAGTAGCCTCCCCTGAGCTCTTTCAATACTGCTCCATGGATCTGTCGTAGAATATAGTTTCACTGGTTGATCTTTCCTTCAGGAAAGAAAATCTACCTTCAGCTCAGTATAAATCCTCATTGAGCTAACTGGATAACAGTTAGTTTAGGCAAAAGTTAGAACCTGGGTATATAAGCACCAGATTGCAGGCTACTACTCTGATTTCATTAAGCTTTCCATTAAAAGAGCAATGTCTTGCATTATATTTGGCATTTGTACAAAGGTTCTTAAACAGGCAGGTATCCATCACTGTGAGGCATGAGGAAGAGAAACTTGGAGAATTAGGAATTGCTTCAGGATCTGAATCGACAGTTCTGGTAATCACAGCATATTTATTCAGAGGTTGTGTGGTCTGAGCAGACAGGGGCCCCTCCCAGACTAGGGGCATCATCTGTTCAGTGCACAAAAAAACATCCTCAACACTGTGGTTCTTTGCAGGGCAAGAACAATGTCAATGGTCTTCATTTTTCATATATTCTGGAAATTAAACTAATTCTATCAAACCCATGTTGAAGAACCTGATAAGAAGTCATCAAACAGAGCTTGCTTTTGGTCTTTACAAATCTGAACACATGAAGCCAAAGTAATCCAATTCTATGAAATTTAGAACTTCAGTGTAAAGCTCTGGATTAACCTTGCCACCCCTGAGACTGGTATGTTCTGCCAGTGCTGGAGCTGAGAGGTGTCATTCATGAATGGCAAAAATATCCCTTTCCTGAGGAACACACATTACTTTTTTTCCTCATCCTAATAGTGTTATCAGGTAGTAATATGTAAAGTCTGTCTTCACCTCAAGCCTATCACGTAACTAACAAAACCAAAGCAAACAAACACCTAAAATGTGTGCTTTGCAAATAGGACCTCTTCCACTGGAAATGCCATGCCTACCTCTCATTTCCCTCTCTTCTGGAAAGCTCCTTGGCCCTTTCAAAAGATGCAGGTCACAGGAACCCCAGGAAGAGTTGTTTTAAGTCAGAATGGGGTCCAGTCCAGAAATGAGGTCAAATGCAATTGTTATGTTAGTGAAACAGGGTGACTTCAGGAATAGGCTGTGTAAACACTGAAGGCAATGTCGTGTTTCATTGTCGAAGTGTGCTAGGGCTTGAGCTCACAAAGCTATGTTGTCAATTAATCACAACTGGAGAATGGCAGTTTATATTACCCCATACCTTGCTGAAGTCACAAATGAACACAATAAGTATATGAAGAGACCCCAAGGTATTTCAGTTAAAAGCCCTTTCCCTCATTTTGCAAAGTTCTAGCCTGTTGTCTTCTGAGCAAGTTTATTTAGTGGGATTCAATTGTATTTTACTTTATTTTCAAGATAGAGTCCAAAATGTAATACTCTTTGCTGCAAATGCACAAGACCACACTGTTTTTCAGTACTATTTTACTTACTTGAAAGTGATTGTTCTGTCAAAGGGGCATGTGAATTATAACACTACTGGAAAATAGCTCTTTGAAGACTGTGGGGTTCTTCCCAGTTATTAGATAGGAAAGAATTGTTCTCTTCTCGACATTTACAATTTTCATTCCAGTTCTCCTATCCAGTCTCTTTGGCTCCATCTTGTGATACGCTTGTATTAGAGTCTATACATTGTAATCACCATCTCCTTTATGCTATCTCAGAAAGCACTGCTGTTGTTTTTTTTATAATCTGAAAGTTCCATTTGCAGCAATTCAGAGCCCTGAAAAACAGTGGGAGCAGAGAAAGATCTAGCAGTGTAGTCCCTTTATATTTATCTCAATGTAAGAAATGAACCTGGACCATTATGAACACTAATAGTACAATTTTTATTAATAATGGATATTTTTAATAATAATGATAATGCCATTAAAAATAACAGTTCTTTACTACATTCTGTACAATAAGCCTTATATGAAGGCTCAGAGAAGTTTAATATAACCCAATAAAGTTGTGTAAATAATACTTTTGAGACATTAGTAATATCATATTTTTGGTATAATGTGCTTTTGCAAACAATATGTGAAGGAAGTGAAGCATATTTCTAAGGTAGCAGAAGTAGTAATGTGTGTTATTAACTAGTGTGTGCAATTTCCTGAAAACTACAGTATCATATAATACCAAAAATGTTTTAGCTTTGTCTTCCTTGTGGGGATAGAGTAACTGCATAATTACATACAACTGACACTGGAAATAAACTGACAGGAAGAAATAGACTCCTGAGCTGCTTCAAACTCTAGAAATACAGCATAGCATATGTCAAGATCCAGTCTACATCCTGTCAAAATTAAAGTATGTCCCAGAAAAACAGACTGAGCCTGATTCCAATCGCAGAGACATTGGTACAATTTGGACACAAAGTTACTGAAATCACTAGTGTGAGATAGAATCTTTCTTTTTATGTTCAAAGTTTGTCACAGAAGGGATTTTATGGTAGGGAAAGGAAATTTGAGATAACTGTCTATTTAAAATGTTCCTTTTGAGGCACATATAGGCTTTGTCATGCTTTGTGCACATACAGCTGTAAATGCATACTGCATACAAATGCATACAAGACATTTACAACTTAAAGGCTTTACTGAAGGCCACTTCAAGATCTCATAGCTAAGTTGCAAAGGTCTCCATGCTACATCAGTTTAGGATACACACCTCAGTTGTTTTGCCAAAGCTTTACTATTAGTCTGAACGAAAACAAAACACAACAAAACCCCGTCGTATTTTTCTACGTCATTTAGTTTTCTTTCCTTTCAACAATTTTCCTGTTTTACTTTGGAAATCTCTTTACTTGGCTTTCATGTTTCCTGCCTATATCACTTCCTGTGCATCACTCACATCCTGTCCATCTCTCCCTTGCAGGTGGCATCGTCTTTGCTAGAGAGATTTTGCTTTTGTGTATTGCAGCACATCCTGCTCTGCTCCCTGTATCCCTTGGGCCCAGGAGCAATCCATTTCCTTGGGAACATTCCTGTACTGGAAAGGATTGGCGTCATCCTTCACTGCAAGCACTTAGAGGCCTCTGCTATGCATAAGCACAAAGAAAGGAAACAAGGGGAATATTAAACTTTTGAGGAATATGGTAATTTATGAGGGACCAGCATTTGGAAATGAAAGCCAGAGGTGACATTAAAGGATCAAGAATAGTTTCCTCATGAGAGGTGGAGATGTCAGCATTATCAGTCTTTTACCTTTCAGGCTTATGAAAATAACTTTCACCAGAGGGGCTAAATGAAAAAAAGCAATATTTCTAGACTTCCTAATCATAGTTTTTCCCCAAAAGCCAAAGAAGGGCTTCTGGTGGCAACACCATATTTTTCCAGTGTCTTACTGTAAATATAGATGACTGTCCTTTATACTGCACTTCCTATATGCAAGAAACTGAATGTGATATAAGAGGAAAAATGGTTAAAGTAGAGAAAAGAAACATGTCCCAGAAAAGCTATTTTTTCAAAGACCACTGGTTCTAATACATCTGCTTCTGTATAAAGGTCTCAGGCACTATTAAAACCAACAAACAATTGTTTAACCTATAATTTTGTCTTAAAAAGAAAAGAAAAAAATAAAACAACATTTGTCCTTTTTTTTTTTTTTTAGTATGGCAGCAGTACTCTAGTATGATAGTACTACTCAAAGAAAAGCAGTGGGGACTATCAACATCAGCCACATTCTTTACAAACTGCTGCTTCTATCCATGATTTTTATTGAAAATAACTTTATTTTAAATTCAGTTTTAATCTTCTTTTTCTGCTTATTTCTCCCATTTGAGCCAAGGAAAATGCTCCATCACCAAGAAAAAAGAATAGTAACATTCTGTAATAAGAAATAATGCTCTGTGAGGGGAATCCCAGCATGCCACAGTGTTCTCAAGCACTGACAAACACTTGCACAAGAAGAGTTATTAACAAGTGGTATTTGATATCTGAGCAGTCAAGCAAGCTGCTTTTCATCTTATCAGAAAACAAAAAAATAAAAATCATTCCCTTTATACCATCACTCTGTGCATCTTCATTACTGAGTGTTGAGTGACTACGCCAGCTGAACCAGTCCTTTGTGGACAAATTTCAAACATGCTCCATTTAGAAACAGGCTCTGACTTGCTTACGGTGAGTGTATATGTCATGCCTCTTCAAAGAAAGAGGTGAAAACATTCATGTTTTGGAGAGTAATGTATTTTCCTAAACTACTCTTCTACTTATGCTTTATCCATCTGAGAGTTTTGGCTGGAACTTGAATGGTGGACATGTGCAAGATGTGTTTTCATATGAAATACTGTTGATATGACCTCAAACTCATTGTATTTTTTGCTTCTTGTTTTCATAAGACCCTATTTTTTTGGCTCTTTGCCCAACCAAAAGAGGCAGGAAATGGGAGTATCAAAGATTTGACATTCCTTCTTGTGAAAGGAAGGGAGAGAATATATTCTACCTAATTTTTTTGAGCACAATATTCTCTCCCCATTTCTCTATTACTTTTGCACAATTTTGCTATATTTCAGGCATCCTCTTTAGACATCCATTTGTCTCCTCTTTGCATTTCTAATCACAGAATTATAAAGAGGTGGAAGTATCTTCTTCTCCATCAGGTATGAATCAACCATGCCAGTTTGGGTGTGTGGCACTGCTTTCAGTGTCCTGCAAGTGAGACTGCGAACGAGTCTCACTTTTTCACAGATGGGATAATACTGCTTAAGTGCCTTACTCTCTTTTATTTCTCTGCCTTCTACTTTGCAGAGCCCTTTAAGATAAAATATCTTCTGCAAAAGAGAGCCAACTCCTGTTCTGACACCTCATGAAGTTGTCCCTGTTTCCTTAAAGCTTTCACAAAAGTCATTGCTACTCTTAAAAGCCCAACCTTTTGAGATTTTTTTTTTGCTAGCCTGAAAATCTTGTGCTTAACGGTTATTGTGCTCCCAAAGCTCCTGTCAGTCAAATCCGTTGGAGAGAAGTATTTGCTGTGAGCAGAAGGCACATCCGTTAGGCTCCAGTAACGAGCTGACCATGCAGATCAGAAGCTAAATATCCCATAAAGGAGTGTAACAACATCCAGCTGCTGTTCTTAAAATGAAACACAACTTTGGAGACAGTAGAATTTTCTTTCAAGTCCATAGCTGAGGTCAATGATAATGCACACAGCACAGAGGTGGCCTGGACCACAGGTTCTCTAAACACAGCTATTTAAAATACAGCAGGTGATTTTAATGTTTTTAGTCTCCATGTGTCTCAAGTCAGGTGGCTGGTTCCCAGATAAGGTCAAAGCTAGCAAGTAAGGAATTAGTCATAAAATCTGTGATGTGAATTCTTTTGACCACTGCACTCTCTGCTTTCTTTGCTCTTTTATGGCAGGCAAGGAATTGAACTCAGCCAATGCAAAGCTCCCTTAAACTGTCACTTCTGCATCTTCATCATGTAGCCTTTCTGAAAGTCAGTGAGTCTGAATTAAGTAGAATTTGTATGATATTGGAAGTGTGCACTTATGACCTTATTTTTTTTTACTTTCTTTTTAGATGGTTGGTTCCTTCCCTCACTTTCATCCCAGTTTTTATTCTGCAGCATGTGGTCATTATATTCTGCAACATAATGAAACTGTTATTACTTTTCAAAAATATACTTTTCAAAATATAAATTTGTGCAATTTTTCAATGGTGTCACTGCTGATTTCTGGAGTCATAGTCACATCTTGGGTAACTCCAGCTGAGTGATATAGGGGCTAAACTGGCATACTTTGGTAATGTTTTATCTCTTTTTTTTTTTTTTTTGGAATGCTACTAACTGTATGTTTATATTCTGCTTGCACATAAAGATGTCTTGCAGAAGCACCACTAAAAGGAGAATTTAAAAATGTTACTTTACCTCTGGCCAGCATTAATAACACTGGCTCGCATTTTTCAAACCTTTCTCACTGTTTCCCTTGTGACAGATGTAATGTACATACTGGAGCCAAGTATTTACAGCCATCTCCTTTCCCTCCTTTTTGGCTTGTGCACACACCCCTGAGGAGTGTGCACACAAAGCTCAAGGAAGCCATTAGCTTAGGCTTTAGCAAATACAGAAAGCATGAGATTTGTAGAACTTGCCAACAAAATTCATTGTTTAGTTCCAGAATACATTATGTTGTTCCCGGTTGTGGTCTAAGGGTTAAAGTAGGAAAGTGGGATTCCAGAGACCTGGCTTCTTTCCCACAAAATTGTCCTATATGAAAGTTTCTCTGCCTCAGTTTACACTTTGTAAAGTAATAACTGTAATTCACCTCTCCCTATGTACTGCCAGTACTTCTGGTATTCTTTGGAACCCTACAAAAGTGCTAGGAAACTTATTGCAGGAGCAGGTAGGCAGGCAAAGAAGTGACCTGCAACATACTGCACAACAGGGGAAACATAGGAAAGAACTGTCAAATACAATGGAAAAGCAAGGCTGTGTAAGAAAGACTAATGTTTATGAAAGGCTTTAAGAGGTGCTACAAAAGCCATTCTTGTCCTTGCTTCTGTCACTAGCCAGAGCTCAGATTTTCCAGAACATGAACGTGGTACTCACTTCCTTTGGTCTCTCCCCACTGCTCCTAGCCTGTAACACAGAGTTAAATTGCCAAAGGACAGATCTACATGATTTCCTCAGAAGACATGTATTTAAATACAATCATATATATGTATAAATATTCTGTGGGTACCAGGAGATGAATTGTCTTTATTCTCATTAGCCTCTTCTCCTGTGCCAGTGTGAGCTTGTGAGAGCAGCTGCGATCTATTCCTCTGAGACTTCAAGCTTCAGCACAAGATGAAGACCCTTTTCTACTCCTCTATTCCTTCCTTTGAGAGGCCTTCTACTGCAGCACACCAGTGCTCAGAGAAGCCCCACAGACAGGAGTAGGGCAAGTGGAAAAAGAGAAGTGAGACTTGCCTCTAACATCTCTTCTCCCTGCTGCTGGAACACTGAGTCTAGCAAAGGAGCACCATCCCAGCCACTCATAGAGGAAAAAGAGGAGGGTCAAGCTTGGCTGTTCATAGTTAACTGTTGTGGATATCAAGAAATCATAACACAGTTTATGGCTTCTCATTTTAACTGAATATAACATGATATGCCTTTGGAAAAACAATACAATATCCTTAGAATTTTACTCATCTTGCTTGCAGTTGTTACAAAAAATATCTTTCACTTCAGGCATATCTTAGGCATGATGTATTATTCAGGTATAAAATCATAGGATCATAGAATGTTAGGGGTTGGAAGGGACCTCTGGAGATCATCGAGTCCAACCCCCCTGCCAAGCAGGACCAT
>JAVSBS010001773.1:112004-129073 GCA_033124195.1 Coracias cyanogaster
CTGTAGCTGTTAATTTATCACCAGCAATCCAAAAGAACCTGCAAATGTTGCTGTAAATAAACGGTTATTATTTGTGTCCCGATTTGTGTCTGTCACATATTCGGTGCCGGCCTCACAAGACCGGACTTATTCCCCCGTTTTCGCAACAATACTATAGCTCCTCTCCAGCCTACTGCATCTATTTGGGTCCAGCATGAGTCTGTCAGGTGAGCTATTGGGCTTTGCTGATGTAAGCGTGTTGGTCTAATATTCCTCCAATGCAGAAATTCTTTGCATCATCTACGGCCTGTGTTTTACTGAGATTTAAGTCACTCCTCTCACCTGCTTTGTTCCTCCCCCAATGAGAGTAAATATTTCTGTGCATAGCAAGTGTGTGTTAGATTAAGAGTCAACACTGAAATGTCTTTCCTCACTAAATGTCTTCTTGTCTTTAGGCATATACTACATCTACAAACAGCTACAGCAAACATACTGCTCAGGAATTTAGAAAATTATGCTTTAAGTGAAAATGTCCACTCCAGGAAAGGTGGATGTCAAGTCAGCAATCCAACCTTCTGCCCAGCAGTGGCTGCCTAAAACTGCCTACATCTCATTCCCTCATATGGACAGAGACCTTGCTCATACAGAAGCAAGGGACAGCTGCTGTGCTGGTTACTGCTATGTGAGGCTTCTCTGTGTCCTTCTTCCCAGCAGAAACCTCACTTATCACTCTTTAACACCTTAGTATGCAGGCCAGTCTATGCTTGGACGATCCTGAGGAATTTAATTTGGGAAAGGAATAAACATATTTCAGCCTTACCTGTATAGCTGTAAAACAGTGCCTGATCTTGCACGGTGGGAGAACAAGCCTATCCCCATCTCAATAGAGAAATGGGAGCAAAAGAGAGACATTTTGTCCAGAGTTATAAAAGAAGGCAACTGCAAAGCAGGATGTAAAATTCAAATTTCCCAATTTCAATTAGCAGCCAGACCATCTTCTGGGACTACTGAAAGTGCACATGTTGTTCAGGTCTAACCTCCCAGCAAGAAACCATTTCCCATCATTTCTTCCTTACAGAAAATATAACTTGCTAAAGGCCAATAGTAATTTTAATTTTTATTGGGAGTATGGAAGATCTGAGAGCAGCATGTGTGTTTAGCAGCTATATCAGTCATGAGAATGTGTGTTTCCTTCTACTTAATATGCTATCAACATGGGTGTGGAAGAAGCCTTTGTGTTACTCTCTTTCTGCCTTCTATCTCCAGCTGAAATTGCCATAAAAGACAGCCATGGTACATCTACGCTGGATCGGACCGGTACAAAAATAGAAGGCATGAAATTTAAGCTAGAACAGGGCTTCTTAGAAATTTTGAGAGGAAAAAAAAAGACAAAAAACAGCTTGCAAGGTTCATGTAACATTTCTGTATTGCTCCTCAAAGGGTCATTGCAGGAACATTTTCAGAAACATCATTTATGCAATGTTTTTGTTGCTATCTGTAAGGAAGCCACCATAAGAAGGTATGATATTACCGGATACATTTTTCACTTACCTCCAGTCCTGTCTGATAGTTCAGTTCCTGCACTCTAGTGCATAGCTGCATGGGAGGAAAATAATTAGGAAAGTGATAATTAAGTTGTTAAGTGTAAATAAAATTTCCTTGGCTCAGTCACTCTACCGTTGAACAACCAGGCTCCTGCAACAGAAGAGCAGATTTGTTTTAACATCTAAAGGTTTGTGCCATTATTTCAACTATTTGCACTTAGTAGTAAGTGCTCTTTTTGCTCCCATTTGAAAACCAATGGCAGGGGCAAGAGGTAAGGGCTTGTCTACCTGAACAAAGGAAAAGTTTTACACTGGAGGAACAGTTTAAGGTGCTGCCATGACTAGCGAATAAAGATTATTCTGATTTGCACTGTATGCCTGAAAAATCCTACACACATGGTGCTAGTGTGGTTTGTGGTTTACTGAAACCTCATCATTTGAGAGTGAGTCTATTTTTATGTACCCAAGAAAGTCAAAGTGTTTATTGTAGCAGTAGTCCTTCCAGTGTGGCTGACTTTGAAACGATACATATGCTGATTCTTCATTTGTCCTGTTGCTCCTGTGAAGACTTATTTATTTCCTGCCCCCCCGCCCTGCCCCCTCCCCAAGCCCAGCACTGAGTTTACCAGCATAACAAGGATACCTGCATTGCTAGTCCTGTATCACATCAGATTTTGGTCTGGCAAACCTAACATCCTACCAGTGTTGTGTCCACGTGTAGAGAAAGTAATGCACTTCAGAGAAGAGAAAAAAACTAGCATCTTGGAGGAAGTTTGTAGGTTGCTCAGTGCCTGGCTACATGACTGTCTGCCATCTTCTCCCAAGGAAATTCAGCTAAGTGAGATTAAACCACTGGTGGCTTAACATTATGGCACTGGTCTCCAGCATTTCTCTTCCAGTAACACACAACACAAGGGTCTGTGTTGTGTCTTTTTAACTGCCCTAAAAGGGATTCAGATGTGCCACTAAAGCTGAATTGCAGCTTCTGAAGCTATGCTTGGATGTGAATTTATTCCTAACTTTCTGTGTGGCTTGCTGTTACTTCCTTTAACCTGCTGTGGTCCGTTCACCAAGCCAACAGCTAGGCACCCACACAGCCACTTGCTCACTGCCCCCCCCCAGCAAAATGGGAGATGGAATCAGAAGAGAAAAATCAAGATGGATTAAGGTAAAGACAGCCTAATAAGTGAAGTAAAACTGTATGTGCAAGGAAAGCAAAGTAAGGTATTTATTCACAGTTTCCTGTTGGCAGGCAGCTGTCCAGCCACTTCCCTGGGAAGTAGGGCCTCAGTAAACACAATGGTTACTTGGGAAACCAAATGTCATAATCATGAATATCTCTACTTCCTCCTTTCCCCCAAGATTTTATTGCTGAGCACAATGTCGTTCGGTATGAAGAATCCTTTTGATTAGTTTGGGTCACCTGTTTTGGTTTTGTACCCTCCTGGCTTCTTGTGTACCCCCAGCCTCCTTGCTGTACAGGCTAAGTTGGAGGGGAGGGAAACCCACAAGAAAAAAAAGAAAACCTTGATGCTGTTCAAGCACTGCTCATAAACTTCAAGACACTGGTGTGCAATAAACATTGTTTTAGTCACAAATCCCATCCATATGGGCTGCTATGAAGAAAATTAACTCCACCTCAGCCAGACCCAGTATACCTGCCCACAACCTCATTAAGGAGCATGGTTTTCTTCTTATCATAGGATCTCTAAGAGCTTCAAGCCATGAGTCAAGAGAAAAAAAATGCAGACCGTGGGATGTTAAGTGTCTGAATAGTCAATGATTTCATAAGCTCACTCTTAGACGTGGTTCAAATGGCCATAGCTGTATCCAGAGGAATCATATTGGCTATAAGCAGAATTCAAATTGAAAAAGTCCTACGCCAAGAGGAAAAGGCTTGGAAACAATTCAAATATTCAGCTAGAGATTGTTTCCAATTTAGTTTCTGCATGCATAGAAGGGGTGCTCTTTTTTCCCTATTGAAATATCCCAAGGGAACTCAAATGTACCCTACTAGCCAATTAGGCATGTGTGCTCAGGAACAGATAAAATTGGATACTTCTGTTTCCATGAATGTAATAATTTATATACACAGAAGGACTGAATCACATTGAATGCTTAGGATTTTTTCTTTTTCTTGACAAGGTTAGGAGTTATGAAAAGAAATATACTGCTGCTCACAAAGTAATATCTAAAATATGAACTATTCCAAAGCTTTAAGAGAAAGAGGTGTTTAAAAAGCAATCAAAAGAAAAACTGTTGAGAAATAGATTGGGTTTGGTTGTTTTCTTTTAAATGCCTCCAAAATTTACCTTCCTTTTTAAAAAAGTTACTTTGACACCTGTTTTAAAACAGCTTTTGTGACTAGTCAAGTCTATTGCATAGGACAGGAGTGGTCATATAGCGTGTCCTGAGATGTGTGCAGTTTATTATCTGTTTAACTCTTTCCTATGCTATATGTACATCATGTAACAGGATCTCCAGGTCATTTTGAATCTATTGTGAAATGAAATGATTTTACATGTGCTGTTGTGTCTGTATTGTGGGAATTCAGCTCCAAAACCTGCCATTTTGTGTACTGCAGTGGAGACATGGGATGCCTGAAGACTTGCCACATGTCATCTATGAGCTACTTCTGTCCAAACAGTGTAATGCCTTATTATTTTTGAAGTCCATAGCATTAAGTTTGGACAACCCGGGAAAAAAAGGGGTGCTTATATGTCATAGAGTCATAGAATACTAGAATCATAGAATGTTAGGGGTTAGAATGGACCTCTGGAGATCATCGAGTCCAACCCCCCTGCCAAGCAGGACCGTAGAATCTAGGGTAGGTTACACAGGAACGCATCCAGACAAGTCTTGAAAGTCTCCAGAGAAGACTCTACAACCTCTCTGGGGAGCCCGTTCCAGTGCTCTGTAACCCTCACAGTAAAGAAGTTCCTCCCCATGTTGAGGTGGATCTTCCTGTGCTCTAACTTGCATCCGTTGCCCCTTGTGCTATCTCAGGGCACAAGTGAAAAGAGGTTGCCCCTTTCTTCATGACACCCAGCCCTCCTGTATTTATACACATTAATTAGATCCCCTCTCAGTCTTCTCTTCTCCAGACTAAAAAGCCCCAGGTCTCTCAACCTTTCCTCATAAGGCAGGTGTTTCTGTCCTCTAATCATCCTCATAGCCCTCTATTGGACTCTCTCAAGTAGATCTCTGTCCCTCTTCAACTGGGGAGCCCAGAACTGAACACAGTACTCCAGGTGAGGTTTCACTAGGGCAGAGTAGAGGAGGAGGAGGACCTCCCTTGATCTGCTGGATACATCTTTCTAAATTATAACCTTTCCATGCTCAGCTTGTGATTGGCACAGCTCTCAGATGATAAGCATGTGGAACTACAAGACTGTTTGGCCTTGATCACAACCCCCTGCACGCTTCCAAAGACTGCTACTGTACAATTCCAAGAACTGCTGTCCTCTGCCTCTTTTCTAGAGGCCTCTGAGACCTTCCAAGTGTTCTGGGCTTTTCATATGCGCAGAGGACAGAGGCTTGCAAGAAGTCCATGCCTGACTTCTTTGGGCTCAGAGGGGTCCCCAGCACTGCAGAATAAGCATGTGAGCTCATTCTGTAAAAAGTTCATATCTGGAGAACATCCTGAATCTTATAGATAACAGGCATTGAACTTAATGTAATGTCTTCTGCTTAATGGATACTGTCTAGTTTCTTAGCTCCCTGACTCTGCACTTAATGAACAATGATGTATTCTGCTCTATTTTTCTGCCCTTGCACTCCCTGCCATTGAGCAGGAGAAGCAGCAGTGAGAATTTCCTGGAGTTTCAGGAATAAATGTCATTCACTCTTACTCACACAAATGATTTCTACAGCAGTGGATGTCTCTCTCTCTCCATACTTGCATGCAGACTAAAACTACAGATCAGGTGCACGAATATTTTGAGGAAATACATGCATTATATCTCCACCTCTTTTGCCAGACACAGAGAGTGTTATTTAAAAAGCTGAGTACTCTGATGTCAGAGGAAAATGTTCTGCAACACAGCGACAGCTGGATGCAGGAAGAGCTAAAATCTACAGCTCAGGACTGGCAGGAATCTGAGGCAGCGCCATGGCAACAGGCATCAGTACCTGTCAGGAGCTGAGAAGTCATGATATTCATGGATTGTGTTATTGCTGCATATTTGTGTCACAGCCATTACGTTTGCATTGCAGTTTACGTTACAAAGAAATGATCCCTGTATAGAAAGTGCTCTTGGGTGGACTTTGAAATTGAAGATTGCAAAAGCAGATTCCCTCTCAAAATATTCAAACTGTATTTAAACCATACCTGTCAAAATCCCTAAGTAAAAATTAAACCTGACCATGGCTGCAGGCATTTGTGGAAGGAAAAATCATAATCACTATTTGTTAATTGGTAAGCAATTAGCCAGTTATGCTACAGGACTTTTGAAGCACATTAAATTGACTAACAAACGAAGCTGATTTGTAAACAAAATGGCTGGATGTTCAGGAACCAATTAGAGAAAGAAAATTGGCAGCAGCTGGGAGGCTGTCAGGAGTCGAACTGGTGTCACAAGGAGGCTGTTTGGAGCAGTGATGGTTTATCAGCTTGTTTTGTTAAGTATGAGCCAACTATAAGGATTTAAAAATATTAATATATATATATTAAATATACGTAATAGGTATTTTATAGAGTAATATATAAATATACAATATATAATACAATGTATATATTTTTGCCTGGTATTTTAAATAAAATTAAATAAATTATTTAATCAAAATTCTTGCTTAAGTTTCACATTTGAAAATACAGTAACATACAAAGTAATGTTTGAAAGCATTTCTCCCTTTTCAAATATGGTATGCTCTAATGCACAATCAGAGCACCCTGCGACCCATACTCTTTGTCCTCTCAGAGCTGTAGTGTTGTAGAGCATAATCTGACTGCATGCAATTATTCCTCTTGCAATTGGATTTGGAATTTATTCTTCTGCAGGTAAGACTGTGCATATATGTTGTTCAGTAGAAGAGATAAATCTAATGACTAGCAAAACCATTCAATTAACATAAAGGTAATGTTTATCTTATGGGAATTTTAGAAATACAACCACTGATGCTATAGCATTTTCAAATGTCAGAGGGTCACATTCTTCTGTAGTACAAAACAACAATGATGAAAAGTGTTTATTGGTAAAGCGTGAGTCATATCTGATCCTCTGGATTTACAACAGTGGCTTCAGTATGGGAAACATTACAGAAAATCCTGTCAAAAAGCCACAGTCAATTGTGAGTCTTTGCTATAATTACTCAGGAGAGGAATCAAATCTGCTAAACTTCAAGAAAGGTCCCTTGGTTTCTCTGCCCTCATTGCAGCAGACAGGGTCTTTCACTCCAGTCTCCCCCTCACTGAGAACCAGCATTAAAGGAGGAATCTCTTTTGAAGCAAACTGAAAAGCAAAAATATTGAGATGAAGCCTGAAAATTCTCCTGCGCATTACTGAGGAAATGCTCTCTTCGACATAATTGATAGTTGGGTGCATGTGAGGAGTTAGGTACTCTTCTAAGTGTCCTCATTCATGAGCTTCACTCTATGAAGAGGTGAGGTCACTCACTCCTGGTGAAGTCAAAGAAAAAGTTAGGAGAAAAAGAAGGATTTTCAGCACAAACGAAGGTTTAAAAGTCTGCCTTAGTAACAAACACCACTACCATTTCAGATTAACTCATTTCCATAGAAAGAAAGAGATTTATGCAGAAAAGCAAAAATATATGTAAAAATATAAATAATGTAGAAGCATCTCAACACCTTGGGTAAAAAATAATACACAGGATGCAACTACCAATTACTCACATTTGTTCTGGTGTTCTGAATGCTTCTTTTTAACTTTTCACCCAAAAGTTTCTAGTGAAATCTTTGCCTTATTTGAGCAATCAGCCTCTAATCAAGACAACCTGACAGTAGAACTTTAAACAAATTTATTCTCTCCTGTCTTAACTGTGGAATGTGACCAAAATAGACTCAGTCAAAATCCCAGTTGGTGTTGCCTAACAGATCCACATCCACTTCATTAACTCAGGGCATATTTTCTGTCTATCTGACTATTTCCAAGTAAATTTTTTTTTTTATTCAGGAACCTCCTTTTAGTCCATCTATGAACACTCTCCAAATTGCCTGCAATATCCCATTCATTTGCAACAGAAAATGAAATGGGATCTCTGGATCTACAGTAGCCCTGAGAAAGTGGAAGGGGTAGAAGGGACTGATGCTGGGAGGAGGAGGGGCGTGTAGCACAAGGCTGAGCCAGGAGCAGAGATGTTTTTCACAAGGGGCTGGTAGGGGCTGTCTGGGTTGCTGGCTGGAGTGTAGGCATCAGAGCCAGCTGCCCACAGCTTTATAAGACACAGTTGGCACTGTTTACTTAAATAGACTGATGAATGTTACCTCCTAAATGAAATGTTAGTAATTATGCAGTATAGACAGTGAAGGCTCACATTAAAAGAATTTCACAGCAGGTTTCTTTTTTATTTTTGCTTATTTGTTTGTTTTGAAAAGGAGAAGATTAGCTAATTTTCGAATTAATTATTGATTGTTAACACAAATACTCAGTAGATTTTCCTTCTTAAGTCACCTTGATCCTGTCCTAATTATTCCTGGAGCAGAAAAAAAAAAAAAAAACCAGCTTTCAAGTAGGTGTGAGAAGGGTGAAGACCGAAGTGTGAGATGTCAATAAGAATTTTCCTTGTTAAGCTGTGATCATTGCACATGTTAAAGTAAGAAGAAAACCTAAAGGGATACAGTTGTCCTTCATGGAAGATTTATTGTAGAAAGATACTCCATCAGCGTCTCATTACTTATCACATTTTTTATCTTTCTTCAGGTTTTAGTGGAATGAGATGCTCTTATGTAGCTGTTACTGGTGCCTGAGAACTTATTTTTGCTTAAAATCCAAGATACAGTAAGAATTAAAAATGGAAAAGAGAGTTCAAAGACACAAGTCCCTAGGTCACTTCCATCCAAATAACGACAAGACAAAAATATACCCATTGTAAGTGCAAGTGGAAAGGATATCAAAGGAAATAAAGTACTATCATGCTCTTATGAACAATAACACTGTGAGTGCTACTCTTGGCTGAAAAATAGCCACAAAGTGTCTGCTGCAATACTGGAAAGAGTTTAGATTAGCTATTAGGAACAGAAGTTATGAACACCTTATTTGCAGGCATCACATCCAGTACATGCATTATCATTTAGTGTTATTTAGATTCATGTAACACTAAAAATAGAAGATAGTAATTAAGTCATTCTTGTAGCCTCTAACTATACACTATAATTTATCATCAAGACCACCTCCCACAGACCTTTAGGAAACTAGTAACATAATAGGTAGGCATTACAAGGTATATAACTAGCTTAGAGCTATTTTAGGATCTCATTACCATGGTATCTAAGAGCTTTTTAAGGTAATTGATCAAGGAGTTCCCTAGTGGACTTCATGGTGGTTCTTGATCTCTCCCTTAGTTGAGTATACAAACCTTTGCTTTGGATGTTGAGGAGTCAGTTAAATGTGTGGAAAAGTTGTATACAAATGTGTAGTCTGCGCAGCCACCTTTTCACCTTCTCATTTGTAAAAAATGGAAATGTAACTAACGGAAGATGAATTGTTTAGTTAAAATACCAGCAGTAGATTAGTGTACATGAGAGAATGGAGCACTTCAAAAATCACGCATTGCTCTCCTGTAGCTCAGATATGTAAGAAGAAACAAAAGAAGTTGAAAGGTCATAGGGGAGCAACAATTTATTCAAGTTGCATCATGAGGTTATTGTAATGAGGCTATAAAGCAACGAGGAGAGCCGGAATATTACTATCTATGCTGATAATGCTGCTTTCATGCTGTAAGATAAATATTGAAGTGAAAGCAACAGGTAAATCATGGAAGAATAAAAATAAGCAAGCAACACTCACAAGTGGACAAATAAGTTATTTCTTTTAGCTGGCTGTACAATTCAGTCAATCAATTCACTGAACCAAACTGAACAGAGTAAGTAACAGAAAAAAATTATTCAAAATGGAACCCATCTTAAGGCAATGTAAAATTTTCCATATTTGCTATTTTCTTTAATTTTTGTCTTTTCCTGGTTGAGGATGTGACTAAGGAATCCGGCTAAAAGTCAAATACCTTTCCAGTACATTTTTATAATGTCTACACAACTCTATCTCAGAGATTCTTCTTTTATATATTACCTGTCTAGCTTGTACCTAAAAATGTCTTAGTCTTGTTTCCACTGATGTACTTCAGAGTCTTAATCTTTGCCTGGTATAAGACAGCCAAGTTTCACTGGATATTTCTAGATTCACAATGATCTAAATCAGTTAAAGATCTGTTACAGCAGAGGCTTTTTTTACTGGCTGGGGTTTTGCCTGGGATTTTTTTTTTTTCCTTTTTTAATCTCTCCCTTTTGACATATTTATAACAGGAAACTTTTGCCTAAGTATGCATAAAATTTATTAGAGGTGGAAAATGACATAGTGCTTAGGGACGTGGTTTAGTGGTAGTCTTGGCAGTGCTAGGTGAACAGTTGGACATGATGATCTTAAAGGTGTTTTTCAACCTAAAAAATTCTATGATTTTATGATTCTATGCCTATCTTCCTGATTATGTCTCTTCTTCTGAAATTACTACCTGGTCTGAATCTATTTATGACAGGCTTTTTTTTCAGCTCTTCGTTACTTTTTCATGTGTTTGCCAGCTGTTTGGTCCAAGAGGATATATGTCTTTTTTCTGCAGTGTGTACAGATATGCCATCAGTGATGCAGTTTGTCTTAAGTCACTGATGGCCCTGATGATCAGGGATGCATCCTTAACAGAAATGACTCTCTGTCTGTTGGGAATACAACACCAAAACAGAAGTTCATGGCAGGCACTTTCACTCAGGAATGGGTTTCTATACACAATGGAGCTGCTGTCTCAGTGGCTTCGCTGGGAGTGAAGGATAGATGAAGAGCAATAGCTGAACAGGTGATATTTGACAAATGTAGACATTTTCAGTACTAGTAAAATAACACTTTCTTCACATGGTGTGGCAGATTCACCTCTCTAAACTGTGGTTTATGTCTTCCATTAGCAGCAGACAGTAATTATTTTCTTTCAATTTCAGAAGCCTGAAGTTGCAGGCATCTTGGCAGAGCAGGTCATTGTAATACTCTAAAGGTTTCTTGCACTCTGTTGTTTCTCTACAGCTTGTTTTGATTTTCTTTTTGTTGTTGTTGCTCTCTTACACTCCATTCTCTACCAGCATATAGACTATCCTAATTCTCTTTAGTTGTCTCTTACGGATATTCCTTGTAAGTATTTGCCTCAGTTTTCAGTGATTATTTTGAATTTTCTGCTGAGATTCTTTCAGAATAAAGTAACCTTTTTAATACTGACCGATAATTAATACCCAAAATTTTTAGGCTTCCACAAAATTTAAAGTTTCTCCATTGAAAATAAGGAAAATAAAGGAAGCAATTTTGAGCCTTTTAAATGATCATACTGTCTCTGCTGTGCTTTTCATGACAGTATGTCAGTAGCATTGCAGTCAGCTTAGTATCCTGCAGCCCTGATTACTCATTGCTCTGCTGCTGGGCCTGTTGTAGGTGTCCTCCAGCCTGGAGGTTTGCTTCCTCTGGAAATCTGAATGTGAGAGCCAGTAAGGAAGGTGCTATACACTCAGGTCTCATAAAACTGGGTTTTGCCATGGTGAGCTCTTCCCCAAGCATCAGTGCAGCGTGGGTGATCCTGTGTCTTTAGCTGTAGTCGTCAAGGGAACACCAGCTCTTGAAGTGTCACTAAAATAGATAAACTGTTTTTTTAAACTAACCTGGGCATAGTAAATATAGAAGATTCTGTGCATACTGCTAGAAGCAAAAAGGGAAACCCATAGTGATTAAAAGATTTATTTTTCTTAAATAATTTTATCAGGAGGGAAAATACTAGTTATATGTCAGTCAATAACTCTTAAGTTAATCTACCAGGTCTATATATAATTAGGGAGATAAAGAAAAAATAAATCTGTAAATAAAATTTTATAGGTTTACACTCTATCTTACAGTAAATAAAGTTCTGTAGAAGCCTTCAGCTAAATAAATTTATTGCAAAGCCTAAGGCAAGTTCTGCTTCTTTTCTCAAATAATTTAGTCCTTTCAGTTGTGTAAAATGTTAAATCCAATAAAGGACAGCAGAACTTGCATTACACAGATATAGAGGAATACAGTATTTAATCCATATTTAAAAGCTTGGGTCAGTCATGATCTTATAAAGACATTGAGGTATTTTTCCTGTCATTCTTCAATACATGTAATTCTTCAATATCCCCATTAACTGGGGAGTACAAGGATATACATCTTTTCATTAATTCTTGTAAAATTTGTGCAAATGGATTTTGAAGTTAGCTACTTATTGTAGCCATCCATTTAATATCAGCCAAAGAGATAAATAATTGCAAACAGATATCAGCTGGAATGATCTGAATTTTTTGGCCCAACTTGAGTAGAAATACTTTGACTGACAATATGCAGATCTTTAAATATTCCTAGGGAGTTGATAGGCATAAGACTGTTCCTTCCAAAAGGATATTGCATCATCCAGGAGCTTAAACTTAATTGAAAGTCATTGACTTTAACTTTCTTAAGGGCTTTTGAAGGTTTTTTCTCCTTTGTCTTCTACAGCTTTTCTCCTCTTCAGGAACTAAACCCTCAATGTTCAGAATGGGTTTTAGAGGCAAGCATTCCTGGGCCACAGCCCAGGCAGGAAAGAGGGAGGTGGCAAAAGGCTAGGTTAGGTTGCAGCATAAATCAGAGGTGACGAGAGAAGAGGAGAGGGAGTACCATATTCTCAGTCTCAGGCCAAGGCTACCATGAGACTTGGAGTCTCACAAAGCAGCATGAATTTTTGTCTCACAAGAAACAGAGGTGTAGGTCTCCAGCAGTGCTCAGATTGGAGTGAATAGCCCTTTCACCTAGCCTGGCCTTTTTCTTAGTATGCCTTTTAGAAGGTGTAACATAATGGGGAGTTATTTTTCACAGAATTTAAGAGGTTTTTAGCTGTGGCATCAATGCTAATTGGTATCTGCTATCGATATCCCAGAGCGTTTGTGCTATTGACAATGCACCTGTTTACACACTTCATTCTCTTACTCTGCTGACAGAAACCACCCTATATACAGTAATCCAATTCTTCACGGGTCTGTTTTTAGTTTCTCATGTTACTATGCTAACATTACTAGGAAAGCACAGCCCACTATATGAGATGGTTTTCTGTTGCTTACTTGAATAGAAGTTTAGCACAGGTTTCTCTGTGCCTCAGAGGACAATAATTACACAATATGAGTTTCATGTAGATGATACTATGCATCCTCTAGTAAGCATTTTGAATTCTATAGTCAGTGCTCCCAATGTTGAGTTTGTATTCATGGCTGCCCTTAATACCAATGAAAAACTTTACTTGGTTTCCACAGGAGAAATGCTAGACCCTCTAAGTATTCCAGAAATGTAAAGTCAGTCATATGGAATACTTGATTTACCTATTTCATTGAATTTTGCTATTCAATCCCTCAGGATGAATAAAGAGGATTACTAATTAACAGTAGATCAGGTCAGACTGTAAACATTGTCCACTTGCAATGGACACTGACATACATGCACAGCGGTTGCAGTGTTTTTCAGAGGCATGACACTTCTCCAGTTGCCTGTAGGTGAAAAGATAGATAACTTCTGGTGATTGGGACTGAGTGCAGCATTCACCTTTCCTAGAGCTCTACAGACTGAAGTGGGGAGGAAATCAGAGCTTTGCCTAAGCACTACACCCTCCCATCCTACACCTATGCACTTCGGTGAGTAGCTCCCTTACAAAATATTTGGGACAGAAGTAATAGCAGCACGGATCAGTAAAAAACATTCCTTTTCCTTTCAAACAGCCATGCACTTCAAAGTATGATGCAAGCACACAGCATGGTGTTTGATTTATGTGCCTCAATGATGTAGATAAAGTGAGAAGACTTCAACTTATTTTATATTTTCCTCTTTCCTTATTTGTGAGGGTCAGCATCTCTGGTGTGTCTGTAAAAATGTCCTTTGCAGCTCTCTACAATCTGCCTTATTTACCAATTCTGGGACACAATTTATAGTTCTTTCTATACTCACCACACACATATACAGGTAAAACTACAGCCTGCCTTGTGAAACATACCAAATTTCACTTCCTGATTTTGTCCAGCTTAACTACGATTACAAGTATATCTGTTCAGTGATTCTCAGTACTTTGTAACACTTGTCAAATGAAGTTAAGTTTTCTTTTTATCTTCTGAGAATTGACAAAGGAAAAAAACTTTTTACCTAATTGGCCTTGACAAGCTAACAGCAGACCTGTTATGCTGGCCTGAACAGTATTTCACTAGTCTCATGTCATAGGTAATTAAATTTGTCTCAAAACTTGGGTGAATGTTAAACTATAATTAGGAAGAGAAAAAAAAAAAAAAAGAGTAAACTATAACCCTTACAGCTTAAATTGTACAATGGTCTGTTCGTTCATTCCTTACCAGAAATATGAGTTATGACCTGATCACTTGTAAGGAATGGAACTCCTCAAATGCATTTCTATTTTCTTATCTGTGGGAGACATTACAGGTAAGATTTTTTTTTGTGGTCACAAATAGTAAAAAAAAAAAAACAAAACAGTTTCCTTGGGAACCTGAGTTCAAACTTTGTAGAAGGTGATAAAGAGTTGCCTCAGCCTACAGCTATAAAAAAAAAATAGACGTGGATAATGGGACAATTTGTTTCCCATAAAATTCTTAAGTGGACCCACATAAACTCTACTTGGAAAACTTACTATTTTTGTTCTGTTAAAAATGGTCTCAAGTGTCTTTGGTTCAGATTTAATAAAAACTTTAGGCTCCTAATTCCTCCATATGCCTTGAATGTCTCAGTAAGATCAGAGAGTTAGGAGCCTGGATGCTGGAGTGGATCGGGAATTTTATATCTATCGCCTTGTTCTGAATGTGTCTCTTATCATATTGAAATTGAAGATCTGAAAAGATCTTGAATTTATTTATTACAATTCCTTGGCTAGGATCTTTATGTTCTGTAAGAGGTCTGTTAAGAAAAATATAGATTTCTCCCATACCAGCATTTACTGTCTTTTTGCCTTATTTATTTATTATATTTAGGAAAGATAGGAGGCTGAATGGATTGTGTGCATGTACGTGTGCCTCTGTGTTTTTGTGCATGCAAGCATATAGATACATGTACAGAAGCTGGAGGTGATAAATAAACACAACTCTCACAACCTCTCCCACAACTGCCAGAGATTTTCCTGCAAAATATTTCCCTTAGAAAGGAGCAAAGACTCTTTAGGCTCAGTTGCTGCTTTTACCCAACACAAATCCACAATATTTTTATGTATATATACATATATATTTTCCTTCGCCACTGAAACTATATCATCTTCTGACATCATTATTGGGAAAGCGAGGATGCAAATGGAATCTTAGATCACCACCCTTAGTCTTCTTCAGTGTATTACTAGAAAATAGATTTTATTTTATGCAAAAAATAGGGACATAGATAGGATATAGATAGACATAGACAGGAGAGCTGGGCAAAGAGGAACCTAATGAGGTTCAACAAGAATAAGTGCAGAGTCCTGCACCTGGGAAGGAGTAACAAAATGCACCAGTACAGACCGGGAGGCGAGCTGCTAGAGAGCAGCTCTGTGGAGAAGGACTTTGGAGTCCTGGTGGACAACAAGTTATCCATGGGACAGCAATGTGGCCTTGTAGCCAAGAAAGCCAATGGTATCCTGGGGTGCGTTAAGAAGAGTGTGTCCAGCAGATGGAGGGAGGTCCTCCTGCCCCTCTACTCTGCCCTGGTGAGACCTCACGTGGAGTACTGCGTTCAGTTCTGGGCTCCCCAGTTCAAAAGGGACAGAGATCTACTTGAGACAGTCCAATGGAGGGCTACGAGGATGATGAGGGGACTGGAACACCTGCCTTATGAGGAAAGGTTGAGAGACCTGGGGGAGGTTGTGGAGTCTCTTCTGGAGACTTTCAAGACCCGTCTGGATGCGTTCCTGTGTAACCTGCCCTAGATTCTACGGTCTCGCTTGGCAGGGGAGTTGGAGTCGATGATCTCCGGAGGTCCCTTCCAACCCCTCACATTCTATGATTCTATGCCTTTGCATAGAGATAAAATGGATATTAATTTTGCTTTTCAACTCAGGCTTCAGTATCAGCAGTGCATCTGCCAGCATAGCGTAAGTTTGTGCTGGAGATAGAAAAGGAGAACATTGAGAATGCAATATGGAAATTCTTCTGTGGATAAACCTGCTGAATCATCTAGTTGTGATAGGATTACTTACTTTTTCATATGGTGTTTAAGGACCAAATGCTGCTGGAATATTTTCCAAAGACTATTTTTATGTTTTGTTTTACTATGGAATTATGTTAAAAATTATATCATAACCCAGACCTATAGTGAGATACTTTAAAGCACCCAAACAGCTTTATATATTTTCTTCCATGTTTTAGCAATTATAATTGCTAAATTATAATTACTTTCTCAATTAGTAATCTTTGAAGAACTGGGTGCAATTCATTCACTGTTATACATACATTTCTTATGAGCACAGTTTGCAAGCTTTGCAAAAATGAGTGTGGGCAGTATGAAATCATTTATGCTGCTAACTGAAAATTATGCGGTTACTTCTAGTTTCAAACAGAAAAAAAACCACATAGACTGGCAGATGAAAAAGGGAAGACATAAAATTCCATTTTTTTGCAACCAGTTTGTGTCACACTATTTAAATCAGTTTTAGTGAAGCTAGCTAAAACTAATCAGGTTTTAGCTAAAATAAAATCATTTTATTCTTGCTACTCCAGGCAGTATGTAGCAAGTTCTGTCAGGATAACATTATAATTGTGTGAATTACAGATCAATGCTTATTCCCATCTGTACCTACACTTGAGTGACTGAGTCCATTAGGGTAGAACTTTGCTAGTATGTATTAATCCTGAATACTTCTCAAAATACCCCAGTAAAAATGTCAAAAGGTCCTTTACATCTGTAATGTTTTGTAATAAAAATATATATGCATAACAGTGAAGGAAATTATTAGAGAACTCTGATGTCTCTGCTAGGAAAGGAAAAACCACAGGCATCTGAGAACAATGGAGAGAGGGAGTCATGTTTTCTGATAAGAAAAAGGAGTAGTGCACTGGGACTATAAAGATCACAGTATCTCATAGGTTTTATATTTACCTCAGAGCACAGTTGCCTTCTTAATCATGTCTAATGGATGGACACTGAAGGAAACTCACAGAATCTCTGTGGTTGGAAAGGACCTTCAAGATCACCAAGTCCAACCATTATCCATCTCTACCAGACCACTTCTACACCATATACCTGAGCACCTCATCTAGACGGTTTTTGAGCACATCCAGGGTTGGTGACTCAACCACCTCCCTGGGCAGCCTGTTCCAGTCCTTGACAACCCTCTGTGGTTTTTTTT
>JAVSBS010001773.1:131108-148847 GCA_033124195.1 Coracias cyanogaster
GGGTTTCATGCTTCCAGGCATGCAGCTACAGGGTGTATGTGACTTGGACTTTGTGACTAACTCCTCTTCTCTACAAGTATTACCATGAAGAAGTTCAGTATGGTAATGCTGAAAGGATTCATCCATGAATTAACAATGTGGAGTTCTGACACAGACAAGATAAAAAGGCAGAGTCATGACTATGCCCATACCTAGCTAAATAGAGACAATGTTATAGAGAAGAGTTGGTCTCTTCCATCAGATCTGCACCCAGATGCTGCCTTCTGGGTGCTAACTCTGAGAAACTAATGTGGCAGAAGTGCAAAACATAGTCAAATGCACTGGGCTTCCCCCTGTCGTGTTTCAAGGCAGACAGAGGACCAGCCACAAGAGGGGCAGAGTGGAGGGAGTTCAACCTTTTCAAGGAGTGCCACAGTCCAAAAAGCAGCTGTGACTCAGAGTCACCATTGCAGTGTCTGAATCACTGTGCTCCAGCTTGTGCACCTCTAAAACATCTAGGCAGCATGTTGCATGCACACACAAGGTATATATATACACTGTAGCACCAGATACTCCTCAGCTGTCCAGTACCTTTTTATTCAGAAGCATCCTTGACTATGAAACACACCAGTGAGGAAAAATCCTGTAAGTTACCATAGGATCTGGTTCTGTACTTTACAGCTCCATAGTGGGTGAGTACAGAATAAAGCAGGCTGCAGATTGTAAGACTCAAGCTTCATCTCATTCAGTGCAACTTCCCAAAGGCTTTCTGAACAGCTCTATTGTTCACTTGGGATGTAAATGGAGCTCCAGGTTGAGAGCAAGGAAAACTGGGGCCTGGCTAGTGAAACACATGATCCTCACAAAGAGATGGAAAAAAATTATTAAATCTCTACAGTTTCTCTGTTAACTTTGTGTGAGGGGAGAAGCTGACCAAATACCTTGCAGGTTTTGTACTGGAAGTGAAAAAAACTATTGCTATTCTGTTCCAGAGCAGCTTCTTGAAAGCTAGCACGCCAAACCTTAGGGCTATCATTTGGAAGTAACTCTTGCTATAGAAAGGCTTTATTCTCTCCTCTTCCCTTAAAAAATATGAGTTGACTCTGCTTGAAAATCATTGATAGTATGCATCAAAGGATTTACCCCAGCTGCCTCAAATCCAACTCCAGTGAGGGGCCTGGTGAAGCTATGTTAACAAAAAGGGAGCTGGAGTCTGTTTAAGGTTTTTCAGCTGTGTAAGCAAAGCTGAATCCTCTTGCCTCAAAGGTGAGGACAAAATAACTTGCCAGGGCAGGCAGTCAGCATGGTGCCTTCTCTCCCCTTCCTCCAGTATCCTTATACTCCCCAGTCTGGGTAGTGCTCTCAAGAGCCCAAGCAAGCTGGGGTGAGCAGGGGTCCTGTGACTGCCTTTCCAGGCCGAAGTGTTACCCTGTGCAGTGAGGCTGCAGCCAGCACTGGTGCACAGGTACCTCCTACCCAGCAGCAGGAGTAAGATGCAGGATGGGGCCATGGATACATCCTGCATCCCTGCCCAGCCTGAGAGCCTGCTGTGGGGGAGCACAGCAGTAAAAAAGGTAGCAAAATGCTGCATTCATCCCAGATAATGGGCATTATGTAGAGGCTTAATCCAGACATACTACTTGCAGTGTCCTTAAAATAACCAATACTGTGGTCTGCATCCACACTGGCAGTATGAAGCCTTTTCTCTAGGAAAATAGCTGCCCATTAGGACTTACGTGTCTTAGAAATTATGCAAAACTTGAGCTTAGTAATGAAAGTTCATTCCTGTCTCCTGGAGAATGCAACATGCAATTCCAACTCATTAGGAAAAATAGATATATTTCCCCTGGGGAACATTAAACAAAAAGGAAAATATAGTAGTTTTGATATCATAAATGAATTTTTTATTTTTAAGAAATTTAAAACTGCAAATAAATTAAAAATTACCTAGAAAACAATCTATTTTTCAGTTTCCCATGTTACTAGTTAAACTTTTTGTCCTTGTGTTTGTATGTGAACATGTACGTGTGTGTTCTTGTCTGTAAATAAAATATATAACAAAACCACATTTCTTGTTAAAACTTCCTGTTTAATAAAAATGCTGGTAAAATGTCATAAAAATGAAGCACCCATAACGAAATTATGTTCTTTATTATTTTCTAATAACTTCAATGTTTTATTTGAAGAGTTTCCAATGTATGATGTATTTTGCTGTATAAGCATAAGAATGAAAGGAGAATATATTTTTTATTATATCCTGCTTTCAAGAATATATTATTTTCTGATTTCTAATTATATGAATAGGAAAAAATGAAGAAGGAAATAACTTCTAATTACATAGAACAACTTTTTTTTAATTGAGAGTGGAAGAGAAATTCATTCATAGCGCTATAAAATATATGTGAAGTAATTATATCATCAAGACTTCTTTTTGTGTGTAACTTACGTGCTATGGAAATGAAGCAATTATGATATCATGATTTTTTTGTTGTCAATTAGAAAATTAGTCTGCTGTTTGAGTAATTACAAAGAGATTCTCCTTTATTGGATCTTTCTATAGTAAGTATTAGAAGCAATTATAAGTAACCGAAGGAAAAAATCACTTATTTTCAAAATAAAAAAGGCAATCATATTGCTTTGCTATTATAATAGCCTAAGTTACACACCATATGAGATGCAGAAGATGTTCCTTATGGGAATGGTTTCAAATTCACACCATATTTGAAAAGCACAGAAAAAATTCACTATGTGCTTTAATTATAAAAAGGCTTGATGGTTTCAACTACACATAGGATTCAGTTACATAATCACCACAAAACTAGAAACGATCTCTTGCTAATTATTGAGACCAAAGGTTAATATCCACATTAACAACGGACAAAGGACTAATTCGGTATGGCCTCAAACATGATGCTGGTGCCTGAGCTTTCTGAGAGAGAAGAATATGACTGTGAAATAGTTACATGGGTTGATGTGAGGATTTGAAAGAAGGCAATGGATCTGAAAATCCCAGGCACTGATATTTGGGTCTTAGTCTGAGCATGAGGAAAGTGGAATCTAGATACCTTTATGGTTCTTCATGGCTCCTTGTACATCTGGTATTGGCCTGTAAGAGATAGGCTCTGGGCTCCTGGTATTTGCTCTCCAAGAAAGTAAGTGTCAAAGGTATGAGCCAGCCCCTAGGTTTGTAATGTGTTCTTGGTGAACGTTTCTATATGGTTAAACAAAAAGAAACATAGGTATGATTTCCTAAGTCTCTTGCTCCTTATGCCGACACAGCCTCATTCAAAACCTGCGCATAAGAAATGATCAGGGTATAATACAGTACACTAAGCTCTCCTTGCCTTACCATAATTTGCAAATACAGTCCAGACCAAGTCCCTATTTATAGAGTGATGCAACACTATTAAAAGTAGGAAAATTCTTCCTTTAATGCATTACTCCCTTTATAATTTAATGGGAAAAAAAACCTGTATGTTATGCCTGATATGTATGAAGTTTTATATTAGTAGAGCAGTTGATGTCTGAATTAAATAAGGAATGCACTTGATTTAAGCTGAATAGCTCTCACATTAGCAATTTTTCTTGTATTTTTGGTGTCATTAATGAAAATTAGCAGATGTTCAGCCAAAAGTACATAGCCTGCTGATTATAGTTCCTATTTTAAGGTCTGATCTTGTAAACACTTTCAAGTGGACATCCTACTTTTCAAGGGACTTTTCAAGTTGATGTTTTATGGTAGTGAGAGCCATGGCCACTGCTTACATGTTTACAGGTAAAGTCCTCAAGTTGAAACAGTAATAAGTATTTAGTTGCAACTGTACATTTTTTAATTAAGATTTTTCTATATTTCCACACCATAACAAGAAATTAAACTTTTATATATATCTAAGCAAAAATGTTTCTTATATAAAATAAGCCAATTTAGAGCAGACTTTACATATCAAAACATGAAAATTTTGTTAGTGCCACATTCAGCAAACTTAGCTGTTTAAACAGCTGTGTTAAATAAGAATCAGTTTCAGCTTACTGAGACTTTACTCTCACATTTCTTTATCTTTAGGAGAAAACCACATCAGTCTTCATTGTACCTCATTTGATTTGCCATTTTAAAAATATATTTTATTTTTCATATTGAAACTGCTCTATGAAAAGCATTACATGTTGTCTCTCTTCTCTTTGTTCATATCTAGAAGTAGAATGCATTTACATGGCTCACACCCCATCTAACCCTTAGGGCATGTCCTCAGGAGTGAGCCAGAAACTCAGCACAGGTGTAGAACATGGCTCAGTTTAACCTCTGTGCTCTCTGGCTATTTGTGGTTTGATCCTGAAAAGCATGAAAGCTCCTCTGACCTAAATGATCTTTCTTTTTGCAGGACACAATATGGCAACTATAGTTAATTCCCCTGGAGCAGAGGTCCCTGTCTGCCTTCTTCAGAGGCTCTTTGGAAGATGAGAGACTGAGAGGTCAAGCAACCCCCCAACCCACTGCAATGCTGTTGCACCACGCCTTCGTACTGAAACATTCAGTAGCACAGGAACTTAAACTCATGCCTTGTGTTCCAGGAAGTTCCAGCCTCCAAGTCAAAAGGTTATTTTGTTCCTCTGGCTCACTGAATTAGAGGATACAGACAAAGAAGGTGGGATAGTTATAGTTGGAAGGAATTAAGAGTACCCAGGACTCTGGAGGAAGTTTCACATTTCAGTTAAAACTTGGAAAGCCTAAATCAAATATCTTCTTTGAATCAGACAGAACGCAAATCTAACTTAAACCTCATATATGCAAGAAGAGGAAAAAAACACTTAGCTGCCTGAGATGGTTCAGCACGAAGTGCTCGGTCCTTGCAGTTGATATTTTTTCTTCTTCTTTTTCTTTTTTCCAGTAAAGATTTTCTGACACATTGAGCAAAATAATGAAAGTGATTCTCTCATCTAGTAGTCCAGCCGCTCCCTCGCAGGAGGCAGAGTGGGTTCTTTTGCATTCTGCATGAACACATGCAGAATTAAAGTGCAGTCCTCGTACATCCCAGGTGCATGCTCTGACACTGTATGTAAAGAACATTTCCTTAGAAAGAGTTTGAGCCTCATGTTTGCTTTCTTGCGAGTACCAAAACTTTTCCTGCGGGATAGACAGAAGTTTATGCTGAACAGGGGGAAATAGATTTTAAGCAAGAAACAGTAGAAATATTGATTCTATATTAATCTGAAAAAAACTTGTCTTCAAACTGCTGACCTCTCTTACATATCCTTAGATAGAACTCAGCAGAAGTCTTATGTCCACATGGGATTTGCATAACTTTTGGTTCCAGGTGAAGATGTATGTCTGTTTTTATTTTCAGAGCCTATTATTTCTGCTGTCTGGTTTTATCAAGGATCTTAACTGTTGTTGCCCATCTTTTCACATTTATTGGTAAAACAGGACTTCTATTGCACCTACTGTTTTAAGTGATTCTCATACCATAGCAGTACTGTTAGAAGTGGTTAGAACCATATGAATCTTTGTTGGCTTGGTCCAAATGCAATACGGTTTTTGTGTGAAGATCTGTCAACATGTATTTAAGATGTCTGTATCTTCTAAGAGACAAAATATACTTTAAAGCATAATTCCTCTTTGAAATGAAACCCTTTATTAAAAAACACCATAGGATTCAGTGTTTTCTTTCTCTCTGTGATTCCATGGCACATATGTTCTGTTTATAAGCAATAAGATTTTATTTTCTTAACTGCCACCAATAGACTCAGTGTGTGCTCTAAGCTCTTTTCTTCTCTTGAATCACTAACAAAAGGTTTCCAAACAAATTAGGCCACTGCTACATCTGAATAAGCCCATGGTATTCAAATTACGCCCTCAGTGAAAGCCACTCAGTCTTATTGCTGTTAATGGTTTTGAACAGGTTTTCAAGAGAAAATTCTACAACAGCAAACAAACAAACAGAAACAGCAAGCTGCTGATGACCAAGATCTCCACACTTTCCCATTGCCCATTACCACGGTATTTAAGTCTAGCCCAGAATCCTAACAGCAAAGTTCCAACAATGTTAATGTACAGTCACAGTTCCAAACAAGACAGAAAATGATTTGGTTTGCACTCTTGCCTTCTTCAATATTTCATTATATCAGGGAAATAATATTACCATGTAACAGAACGCAATCTTATATAAGCACTTTGAGCTGATAGCTCCTTACCTACAAAAGGACTTCACTGTCTGTGCCCTTCCAGCTTCCTAGAGAAGTGTCCTGATATGTTGAGACTGGAAAAAAGGAGAGAAAAGCAGAGATTAGAAATACCTCACCAGGTGATCCATAAACAAAGGGTGTTGAAGTAATTTATTCCTTTTTTTAATTACAAGAAGAGTCACAAGTGTGGTTTTATATAAATATCTTTATATATGTATAATGCTTAGAGAATCAGTTTTTCTAATTATTATCTTCTGTCAAAACGTGTCACAAATCCTTGTGTCTTTGTTACGTGCAGACTGGCTACCTTCCATACACACTGTGTTCAGAATAAACCTCATGCCTGTTAAAAGAAGCAGTAAGAATAAATTCCTTTCATGTAATGGAAATACTACACAAAACTCTTGAAAAAATCAACCTCTTATCACTTACTGAAATTTAGCCAAATTAGTAATTAATTTTAAAGGTCTAAATCTTAGGACATGAATGCACAATTGAATATAATTTGAGTTTTAGCAGCTAGCGTTTGATCATGTTTCCACAGCCTCTCAGACAGGCTGCTGTTTATCACAAAATGCTAATGACCTCACTACCCCATGCACAGAAGAGACCTGAAAATAAGACCAAGCTAAACAAACTTGAGTTGGTCAAGCATCTGTTTTCAACATACTTGATCAGATGCATAACTAGTCTGAATTAAAACAATCACCCTCTTTCTTCTTCAGGAAATGAAGAGTCAGTAAACCTTGAAAAATACTTAAATTACAGAATAACAGTGGTTATTTGTACTAAGGATTCTATATAGTATATTATCTGTAGCTCTTCTTTTATTTGTAGGTTTTAATTCTGACAGTGTCTTTATTTATTCTCCATGGAACCTTCAGTGAAACAATAATAAAGTCCCTGTGAGTTCCTCAGCCACTTTGTTGTTGTTGCAGACAAGGAGTAGGTGAAACACTGGCAGTCACATCTGAATCTCTATAAAATGTGAGTTTGGGAACATGCCCCCCAGACTGAGTTGAAACACAATTCTATTTTTTTTCTACATATAGTTTTTATATCACTAAATTAATAGATGCTTTATCTGTGCAAAGATGAGAAGGAAGTCTTTTCAGCTGTATGCAAGGCAACAATCTAGGTCAAATTTGCTTCTCACATGTATTTACATGAATCCCATTCACTAATGGAATTGTAAGAAAACCACAAGTGTACATTGTATTTGGGTTTATGGGTTCACAGGATGTTCATGGAGATGAAGTAAACCCCTCATGATAAAATATTTTAAAAGTTTCTCCAGTATGAAATAGCTTGAGGGCTTTCTGTGATTACCAACAGCTCAGTATTTTATATCATTTAAATATCTTTGTAGACAGCAAACTTTCTTTCCACACACCCTTTAATTACAGTCTGTGAACTGTAACTCAAAAGGGGGCAAGGTTGAGACTAAGTGATTGGGACAAGCTGAACTGAAGACAATGCCTCATTTTAAAGACCGATCCTCCCTCATGAGAGCCGCCACTACTATGTGTCTGCTGCTCTGCACGTGGCCTTTCCTGAGATTTACAGCATTTTGAAGGGTTAAGTCCAGCTTTAAAACAGTCCAGTTCCAGTTTTATAGAAGGGACAGAAGATGCTATTGACAAGAAGCAGTGAATTATGGCATTTATATGGAAAACTAATTGATGTTTGCAGAAATAGCAGGGCACACAAACATCTTGGTACCCAGCCTATTCAGCTATGACCAGTGACGGCTGTGCCTGTGTGACATCTCAGGTCTGCTGTCAAGTCACTGCCCAGTTCTCATTTTTTCTGCTAGAGATGAAGAGGCAGCCCATCTCTGCTTTCACACTGGCACATAGTTTGGGTAGCCCATATAAAGGAGAAAAGGGATGTGTAATATTCTGTAGAAGGCAGTCTTCATTTGAACAGCTATCTGCATCAAGCCTGGTGATTCCAGCTTGTGTGCTCTTCAGTTTTAATTCACATTCCCCATTTATTTTCTCTTCTCCTGGTTGAATGAGGAGATTATTCTCAGTAGGTGAGGTGTCAGTTCTGACATGAAAACATGCTCACAGACAAGAAAGCTTTATATGCCCCATGGTGGGGTCTAGAACAAGAGGCTGGATGTTTGTTCACATAAGATTTTGTAATCAGCAAATGCAGTCACTCAGAACTAATTGCTTGTTCATAATGATGGGGTCTAAAATGGAACAACTCCAGCTTTACACAAGCCTCAGTAAAATTTGCACTCGGATGGTATTTATTTAAAAAGTCTACTCAGGGTAAATGCTAAAAGTTCATGTTTACATAGGAGACACATGGAAACTGCATTTTCCGTTGGCAACTTGTGCATTTAATCCTCATTCACAGAATATAAAGAAGAGCAAGTGATGTCTATCATAGCCATAATGAAGGAGTAATATAAATATGTTTTGCATGGAAAATATATGCAACTTTTAAAGTTTGCAGCAGGTGCTTTTTCCATCATGTAGTCAGAAACTGCATATATTCTTCTATATTGCATAAACTTATCTCCTTCCTGGAGCTTGCCATTTAACATTAATATAAACAATCTCAAAGTAACATAAACCAGAGCATAACATTTCTCCTGGGCATGGCTATTCTTCCATTTTTTTCTTGCAAGACCATATTTTTTTCCTCACTGGGCCAGGTTGTGTCAAGTTCTCTGCTACTGCTGGTTTTGAGGTAACAGGAACGGCTTTCAAAGCGAGTCAGACAAAATGGCTCTGCATCTCTCCACAGGGGACTACCATTTGACATTATGTCAGACAGCTAGCAAAGAGATCAGGGATGAAAGCTGGCAAGGAGTGATGAATGGAAAACAGAGTGGGGTATATTAGAAAGATAAAGGTTTTTTTAAAAAACACAGGCCTATATCATTTATAGAACTGTGAACTAAGCTGCTTTCTGCTTTTTCTCACACATAGGCAATGCCATGTGGGACATTTCCCATTCCTCTGGTAATCTGAAATTCTGAGGTGCTATATCCCCTTGCTTCCAGTGCTGAGCTGCCTTCTGTTCCAGTAAAGGCTGAGGGATGGACACTGGCCCAGCTACCAGCTGGGCTTGGTAGTCAGTAGGACATAAAGGCCAGGTCCAGGTCTATGGGGAGGAGAAGGGGTCCAGGATACATGCAACTTCCTTCATCTCAGGGACGAAGTCATCTAGAGACAAAGTTATATGAATTAACACTACTGTTTCCTGTCCACAGCTCCTTTTTACAAACTTTTCACCAACTAACTAGTCATTACACTGAGGAAAATCCATAATTATTCAATGAGCTCCTGTCCTATTGTTCCTTAATTCAATATTGTCTGTACATAGCAATCACCAGCATTCACAGAATGAAGGCAAACTGCTAAAGGCCATCAAACTCAGCTGGAGAAGTAGCCACAGTCATTTATTTTCCTGCTTAAAGTGGAACAGTCAAATGTGTACCATATTTAACAATTTATTTAAGGTAATTTATTTTGAGCTTGAGTACATCCTGCCTTATGCTCAGGGACTCCAGGCACACACAAATGTTTCCGCTCTTACTTGACACAAGGGGCCACTCCTGTGGCACTAGCTTACACAGGCAGGGCACCAAGGTGCCAGTCACACTTCTACCAAAATTTCCTGCACAAAGGACACCTTTAAGGACCAGTCATCTCACCAGTCTGATCCTAAATAATGTGTTTTCTACAGTTCTGAATAAAGTAGTTCTGTAAATTGATTGATGTCTTTAAATGTCTTTAAAACCATGTGTTGTGTTCTGCTAGAGTGTAGAGAAAGTGCTTTTCTCTGGTGTATAAAATATCTTCTTGATGAGCATTTCAAAAGTCTTTGGATTTTTTGCATCCTTCCACAAAAATAGTTGCATACAATTAGCTAGGGAACAGAGAAGCACATCTGAAGTCAGGTTTTCCCACATATTTCCACATACAATGAATGTGATGGAGCTATAGCACTGGTTGAAAAGGGGAGAACAACCAACGTTATCTACCAGGACTTGTGCAAAACATTCAACACTGTCCCACTCCGACTTTTTACAAGGGCTTGTAGTGATAGGACAAGGAGTAAAGGTTTCAAACTGTAAGAGAGTAGATTTAGATTAGAAATTAGGAGGAAGTTCTTCACTGTAAGGGTGGTGAGACACTGGCACAGGTTACCCAGAGATGTTGTGGATATCCTCTCTCTGGATGTGTTCAAGATCAGGTTGGATGGGCTTTGAGCAAACCAGTCTAGTAGAAGGTGTCCCTGCCCATGTCAGGGGAGATTGGAGCTATGTGATCTTTAAGGTTGCTTCCAGCCCAAACCATTCTATGATTCTATGACGATTCTATAATCTCAGTCAAATCATTTGTCTGTCTGAGAGAGTTTTGAAAGTTGACTGTCTTTTCCTTCTTTGAAGGATTGAGATTTCTTTGGCTAGAGTAGTTCCTCATCATGGTAGGTTGTCATCATAATATGGAGAGGAAAGCAATAGCTCAAATTAAATTTTTTTTTTAGATATGTACAAATGCCTAGCAAACTGTTGGTATATCCATTTTTTTCCAGTTCAGTGAGAATAAATGAGTGTTTTACCATTGAAATATCGTTATAAATGGAGATAACATTTAGAACCGAGTGAGCTTTGGAAAGAAACACTTTGCAAACATGACATTAATTACTAATTGACTGATTTCATTGCAAACTATAATCATCTCATTAGCCTCCAAAACAGCCATGTGACATACAGAACGAGGAAATCACCTTAACAGAAAACAGTCTTCTTGAACAGTTTTCTTAAAAGTCTTAACTGTGTCTATACAGTACTTTGACACCTGCCCCAAGAACAACTACCCAATAAATTATCTTTAATGCAACAACTCTTCCCACAACACTGCAGAATAATCCTTTCCCTTCTGTCTTTTTCTATTTTCTTTATCTTAAAATTGAGTGGATGACACTTGTAACACCTTTGGTTGCAATAGCCATGGAACTTTCTTCATGTTTTAGGATGGTTTTCAAACCATTGCAAGTATTTCTGAAGAGAGGAATGTAGTGAAAAACAGAATGTAATCTTCGCAGTGCTTTTTATTATGGCATATCAGTACAATTATTGCATATTTAGTGTGGCATTTCTTTACCCTAGAAAATCTTCTCATATCTAACATAATATGCACCACAGTACAGTTTTAAATAAGCACATGGACTCAAGTATTATGTGCACTGACTGGAACTGTCACTTGTTATAAAGCATAATGTTATCACAGTTGGAGCAGAGTAGTGTTACATTTCACTTCATAGGCAAACCTCTATTATCTTCTGTGTAATGATTTCCTTACAGTCCATCTGTAATATGATAGGCAAATCATAGTAGTAAAATAATGGTTACCAGGTTACACGTATGTTCTTTTGCAGAACATAGTACCCAGTAAGCTGTAAAAAGTTATTATTAGTGATTTTTGTGTGTGTGTGTGTCTAAGTGACCCAAAAATATTTAGAACTGAAAAAGCATATTTTTTAGCTGTGCTGGAGAACATGTTCCATTTTATCTTTTTATTTTTCAAGTTTCTATCTTTGTAAAAGCCAAAAATAAAAGGAAATGGAGAAAATTATCTTCCTCACATCTTGTGAATTTCTGATTGATGTTCTGTTCACAAAGGTTAGAGAATTGATCCAAAGGTGTATTGCCAACAGGAACTTAATAGCTCAGAAGCTAGCAGCATGGCAGCAGTTGAGACCCAAAGACGGGAGACTCCTATCCACTGGCAAGAGATAAGAGATCATCTGTCTTTGGATAAGTTGTTTGTTTGTTTGTTTTCTGGAAGTACATCAAGCATAATGCATTCATTGTGATGGAAACAGCAGCAGCTAGGAACAGAGCTTGTTGGAGGTGTAATTTTAGCAGCCGCTTCTGTTGGGAGTGACTGAAGCACCACTGCTACAACCAGAGAGTAACCAAATGGCTGGAGAGGGAGACTGGAGCATGCAGGGTACACGATTACCAGCACGGTCCAAGCAATGGTATGACTGCTACTTCCCGTTCTGCCTCCTCTCAGAGGTGTGCTAAGAAGCACAGTGTCCTGCAAACTGCTGTCTTCCTAAACCATCCGGTGCCATAGCATTGTATCACACCTCAGCCCTCAACATCACTATGCCAATTCTTTTTTCACTACCATGGCAGGCATATGAAGTGCTGGGGCCTGAGTTATGGGCCCTAAGTTGGAGTTGACCTGTGGATGAGTCACAACCTAGCAGAATGTTTTGTTGTTTTTGACTTCATGTTCCAGAGACAGAACCTGGCCCACCTTCACCCAGGTGGTCATTGTTGGGGTGGTGGGTGAGGCCAGGATTATATTAACCAGGAGCCAATCAGTTAGAAGAGCTTCCTGTTGGGTGTGGCTTCTGTTGGGGCTGGCTGCATCTTGATGACCTCTCATGGTGGTGTCCTTCCATGTAAAAGGCCACTGAGGGAGCAATCTCTGTCTTCTGTGTCCAGCAGGTGATGCTGGCACCACAGTGGGCAGTAGATAAGCTGGGCCCACAGGAATTTATGGCAGGACTGTTTGAAAGAAAACTTCTGAGGGGATGTTGCTGAGCTCAGTGTTGGCCTGTGTGATCAGGCAACTGATGGCAGTATAAAATGATGATGGCTGAACCAGCACAACAGCATAAATCCCTCTTTTTACTAGGAAATCTTTCTGGAAGCTGGCTCTGCTTCCCAGGCAGGGTCTTACTGTTGCTTTGGGGAAAGAAAGACAAAGATTATTGCTTGTCATTGGAATGGACAGCTCTGGTGTGCACATTACCAAAACAAACACTGGGCAACAGTAGAAAGTTATCTAATCAGGCATGGACCAAGCAGTTACATCTGAATTTGGAAACAAGATCAGATTATCTTTTAAGGACTCAAGATAGACTACATCAAGACCTGAGGCATGCTCTACTGCTGTTCCAGCTCCCACAGATCCAGGAAAAGAATAGCTGGGTGCCAAGAGGATCCCAGACATCAGTGACTCCAGATGCTCCAGACCACAGGAGTAGGAGGGGAGAGCACACTTCACAGCTAGACTGAAAGCTCACTTTCACTGATCAACTCAGTATAAACTTGAAGAGCCTGGAAACCCAGAGGGACTCTCCAGGATTTACCAGGCTTAGTGAGTGGGGAAAATGTCACCCAAAGTGTGCAAGAGTTTGAGTCCTAGAGCGAGGGTCTCTACTGACACAGTTCAGCAGGGAGAAAATATTTCACAGACATTTTCCTTGCAGTTCAGGAGCAGATCTGCAGCAAACGAACCCATTTTGTTGGTGGGAAGGGCAGAAGAATGTGAAGGTTAATACACCTATAGTCTCCTTAATATACACCTTATTAAACACTATAAAGACTGTGGTTGCAGCAACTATGTTCTCAGATGAGGCATCTAGAAAATTATGTAGCATCTAATCCAGCAACAGATCACAGGTCATTGTGATACAGGTGTCTGGGTTCAAGCATAAGGTAGCCTGTCATGGTGAAATGCAAAGGGGGCACAGGGTAGCAAGCTAGACTCAGCTCTCTGCTCTCAAATTACAGGGTAGATACAGCCATCCTTACTCTTATAACTTGAAACAAACCAAAGGCTGTACAACTGGAGTCACTGTTTAGAATATTACAGCAAAATAAATAAGCAAAAGAATAAGCCTATCAACACATTTCTAGAATGCTAACACAGGCTGATTGGGCCAAATAAGGTGGATTTGTGCAAAGGTCAGCCTGGTAGAATGAGGAAGATGAGGAGGAAGCTGAAGCACTATTATAAAGCCTAGTCTGCCAGTTTTGGTGGTATCATCAAGAAGCAGGGTAATAATCAACAATTGTGAATAGTAAAGTTTTAAAACTGTGACAGCTGTCTATTTGGTGAATTGAGTCAGAGCCACTAGGAGAGAGCATCTCCTCTGCTCTGTACTCTGCCTCACATCAGCCTTCTTGCAGGTAGGTGACATGACTACGAAGTGCTAGGATTCCCTGTACAGTACCAAGTTGAGTCACTTCACCCAAACTTTAGAAGGTTTAATTAAGTGGTATGTTCCTCAATTTCTGGTTACCCCATATGAGATCTTGATTCTGATTTGTAGAAATTAATTCACAGTGCTAATAATGCAAAGGAAAAAATGAAGGTCTTCTCAGTCTCAGGCTGGACATGAATAATCCAGTCAGTAGTTTTGGTATTCATTCCCCATTGCCTATATTCTCTAAAATATTTAAAAGAAATCCTCCCCTCTGAGCAGCATTTTTGTTAAAATAAAGTAATTGTTGTTCATGAAGCACTCTGATATTCAGTGATGAGTAACACAAAAAAGAGAAGAAATCATTAATTCTGTCTTCAGAGCAGAATTTCAAAAGCACGCAGAAACTCAGGCATTAGACTTGACACCAACAAGGAGGTGGAAAGAGAACAGCAAACAGCTGCTTGTTAAGTGGGCCCTAGCCATACTGGGCAGCAGTTGAAGCAAGGGTCCTATGGAAAAGATAATAATAATTTTAAAATTGTCTGTACTAATGCAGGCACACACAAGAGGATTCCCAAGTTTTCCTAAGAGACAAGCTTCATTCTGCTGTTCCTTAATTCAGGATGTTTGACTTTGCAGTCTCTGCAGTTACTTATCTGTACAGGTGCTAAGAAGTCATCTAAATAAACTGATAACACAGGGAACAAGTGCTGTTAAATGATGGTGTAAAACTGTATGGGAAAGCACAACATTTGAGCTGTTTTCCAGAAAATTCTAGCTAGATTTATGAAGTAAGGCCTAAAGATCTGATAACAAAAACTCATTCTGAAAAATGAAATTAAAGTGTTTAGTTAAATTAATTTGTAAATGATAAACAGGGTAGCTAAGTATTCCCATAAGCCATCTGAAAAAAATGTTCTGTTAACAGCGTATTTCAGGATTTCTGTATCAAACATCTTTCAATTCTCCTCTCACTGTCATCATCCCAGTGTCACCCATCTATTTTTAATTCCAGTGTTCATGTTTACAGCTGTGTATTTGATATTCTTTTCTGCCAAGAGTTTTCTGATCACTGCTTACATGTTCAGAAGCAAGTGTGGATGGTAAGATTGATAAACTTTCATGGCTTTGTTATCCCAGCCTGTATTTTTACAGCTCAGTTTAAGTTCTAAAAACTTGCAAAATGTGTTGTCAGCAACCGGACTGAAGGAATTTTTCTTTTTTTGAAAGTTTCTTGCCATTTTTCCTTATTTACTGCAACCCTTTGACTGAGTTCACACCTCTGTTTCCATTGGTTTTGTACCTAGAGGAGATTTTTGCAGTAGTAACAAGAAGGGATTCTACTCTACAGGACAAAGGCCGCAACACAGGATCATCAGAATGTTTTATCCTGGATCGAATATAACTAACTAAGCCTCACAATGACTCTTATTTCCATAGTTCACTAGTTGTCCTTGCTACAAATGCAGTGGATTTCCACTCAGTTTTAAGAGCCATCTGTTTTTCATATCTTCTGCTTAGGGCATGATCAGCTACTTTCATTTTTTCCGTAGTGTAAGTGAGCTAATATCCATGTATCCCTATCACACTTTAAAGTTCATTTCCACACTATAATACGTGTCTAGGTTTTCCTGTACATACTGTATTTGGCAACAATCTCTTTTTTCCCCAATATTTTCTATATTATTTTCATTTTTATAGTGAACATAGCTCTCATAAAAGGTGGTAGACTGACAGCTCTGGCGGAGGAAACCTGGCTTATCTGTACAAAAGATGTAGCAAAAGGATATGGCAAAGTAATCTTTCTTTAGTGTTCCCAGAATCATATGTTATTCTGGAACAGGAAAGAAATTCTTCAGGACTGAAGGCAAAAGTCCTTGTAATAGTTCAGCTAGCATGAATCTGTTATAGTGGTGATGTTTAAGTATAGTAAGACTTTACTGCTAACCATTAATTCAATAATTTTCACGGGCACAGAAACACTGTCAGATGTTAATGCTAAATTCTGGCCATGAGATCTACACTTGTCATTCCACAGATCCCACTGCTAAATATTTTCTAAAATCAGTGGAAGAAAAATCAGGATAATCTGTATTGCCCTGGGATTTTATATAACAACTTTACAACTTTACAGTAGGTCAAGGGCATTATTCATGCTATTTTAAATGACATTAAATTAAAATTGAGATTCAGGGTTTCTATGCTTAGGAGCTGAAGTTCCTCCTATAACAAAGGGAGGGAAACTCTAGAGAAGGTCACAAAACCACCTGAAATAGAGCTATATCCTCAGTAACTAGCCACAAACTGGAGGTATAGCAATAATGGAACTGGATATAAATTCCTTGTTCTCACAGAATCACAGAATGTTAGGGGTTGGAAGGGACCTCAAAGATCATCTAGTCCAGCTCCCCTGCGAGCAGGATCACCTACAATAGATCGCACAGGAATGCGTCCAGGCAGCTTTTGAATGTCTCCAAAGAAGAAGACTCCACAACCCCCCTGGGCAGCCTGTTCCAGTGCTCTGTCACCCTTACCGTGAAAAAGTTTTTTCTAATATTTTTATGGAATCTCCTATGTTCCAACTTGCACCCTTTGTTTCCCCTTTGGGAAGGAAGAGTAGTTAATAGAGAGCATCTGTCATTCATCTAGTGGCTGGCCCAACCCTAACCCTTGACATCAATGCATCCTGTTTTACCTAGTGGTTTGTTATTTTTTTCTTAGTATTGCTACCTACTTTTAGGGGCGTAGGGGATAGATTGTTATCTGGGACCCAAGAACATTTGGTAATCCAGGTAAACTCAGCCATCTCAAAAGGGTTTGGAAAATGTTCTCACCTCTCTGCCATGGTGTCTGTGTCTCCAAAACAGATAACAAGAAGACTCACTTTTTTTCTTTCCAAGCTCCTTGCTTACCTGTAGCTAATTAAATATGTGTTCCTGGGATTCTCTAATCCCTGCAAAATTTTATTCATGTAAGTGTATCTTGCCCTGCACATCTATAAACTGCAGCAGTTCTTGGGGCTTTGCTGTTGGTAAATGTTCCCACAGTCTTCCAGCTTGGATCTTTGCAGGCCAAACTGCAACCTAGATGTCTGATTTTGGAAGCAGTGAATACCCATTTTTTTAACTGGGATTCCCTGGGACTTGAGGTGCGAAACCTCTCTGAAGATCAGAATGTCAATATAGAAGTCTTAAATGACAGTGCTCATAAGACTTGTGTATGTTTGCCGTACTGGATGTCTGGATCCAGCTGTAGGTTACAGCCCTTTCTCTCCATGAGCTGGAAATACATCTGCATCTTCAGTGCTTGTGTCCCAGCATCCTGCAGTGTGAGCTTCCCCACGTTCTTTGACATGTTTGAGCGGTTTGAGATACTGTCGTTCCAGTAGTTTTTATTATGTTGAAGGAGGGAGAGGAGAAAAGAAACCAACGCCTGGCAGTATGTTGCTGATTTGCCTTTTTTATTTTCTGGCAACTTAATGATTTAGGTTGGTAAAAGAATGTGTTTTTGCAGACACAAGGTTGGAGTCCGCTGCTTTGGAGGGGATCTGTTGATGTCAGGAAGCTCTCTTTAGGCTGTACTGGACTTGTATGAGAACATCAC
>JAVSBS010001774.1:3910-31732 GCA_033124195.1 Coracias cyanogaster
CAGAATGATGATGGACTCTTCTCACATGGCTTCACCAAAACAAAACCTTCTATTGTGAAGTGGCAGATGACTGCTGAGATAGAAAAACTGGGGAAAATGTGGACATTACTGAGCAAACAAATAAGGCATATTTAGAAATGGTTTCAAAAATATAAAAGATATTAATCTCTACTTCCATCTCCCCCCCTTTATGTGTCATAAAAACCGTGCAAGTGTCCCCAGTAATAGGTCTCTTGTCATATGTTATAGAACAAAACCAGGATTTGCACCTCTAAGTACGTGGATGATGACCAGAATAGATTCCTGGTCTATAATGAACACTCAAATCCTAAAATAAAAAGGTCATTTAAATAAGTGTTGTTGATCACTGTAGTAATACAGTGAATGACTTACAAACAGAGTCCGCTGAGGACTTTGGTTGCATTTTGCTTGACCAAAAGCACTTACTCTCTGGAGCTAGCACCGTGTATGAGGCACAGGTTACATCTGGTGTGACAGGCTGCTTTATGTTTGCCCCCTTCCACCTGTAGCAGCTTTGCTGGGCTTGGTCTCTAGATAACCTGTCCAGTGCTGCAGAGAAATCCTGGGCTACTCTAAGCAATAAAATAAGTGGAGCTGCTTTCCTGTGAGTTTGCGGCTCACAGCTGAAGTGTTTGATGCCTGATATAGTTGGATTCTTTTGTCTGAATGCCAAGTTAAATGTTTTCATACAGTTGTGAAACTTCTCATGCTTCCCGCCTGTGTGGATTGTTTGATGCCTGAGAAGGGTGAGGTTACGCTGGTGCCTTGTGGAGGCTTTATTACCATCCTCCTTGTCTCTCTTGCTTCCTGTTTCCATGAAACTTTCAGGAAGGGGACATCTCTGAGAGTTTTGAATTGTCCGATTGTAATTAGGAATCTGAAAGTTATGCAGAGGAATGCGAACGGGGGCAAGCACAGATAGACAGCGTCATGAAGTGACCTTGCTTCCTTCAGAGAGCAGACAAAAAGCATCCCATCTCGTGGGAGAGTGCTTTAACGTGTGAAGCAGCTGGACCCTCTTTGCCCTTGCGAGATCCTGCAGAGCTGTTTGTCGGCAGTGTCAGAGACCACATGAAAGCGTTCTCATTCTCTTTTAAAGCCCATTGGCCAGGTTAATGTTGCTTAGGGGCAAGTTTCTTTTGTGGAAATAGAGAAGGAATATCCAGAGTCTGATTTTTGACTGTCTAGACGTCTTCCAACAGATTATCATGGAGTCACGCATTAACTTGTAATATTTCTGTTTAATTTAAGTCCTTAAGGCTAGAACTTCTTATTAAGCCCATCATGGTTTTGTCAGGAGAGGCAAGTCCTTTTCAGGAACAGCCCTTGCAGAATACACACTAGGAAGCTAATCTGGTAGGAATTAGAGAGGGTAAAAGGGAGCTTCAAGCCTATAGTGTATAGTAAGTATGGCTCTTGATACAGATTTAATGACCTGCTGTTTTATTAAATCACAGGCAATTAAAAAAGAAAGTATCCAGCACTTTCACTGAACATAATGACTGCTATATTTACTGTGAAGCCCAAAAGCTCTTAAGCGTGAAGAACTGGTGTAATGGGGTAGACTCGGAGGTGAATGTGCGGAGCTTCAGTTACTCTGAGTAACTGAGCTTGGACACGTGATTTACCTTCGGGAACGTGTGTAACGTGTTTACTCCCTGTGAAGAGTAGACCCAGCAATGTGACCTTTGCAGCTTGTTTTGGAGGAGGTGTGTGGCGTGCAGGGCTCTTCATTGGCCTTGATGAACACAACGTTGCTGTGAATTGAGAGTTAATGCAAGGGGCTGGTGGTTGTGTGCGGGGCGGCATTAGTGACGCAGATCTGTCTGAGGTCTGCCACCCCTGAGCTGCGAGGTAACTGCTGCCAGCCTCTCGGCTTGCAGCGGTCTTGCCTCTCCTTCAGGAGCCACCGAGCACCGTTACTGTACCCACAGCAGTGACTCTTGCAGCTAAAGAGAGATCATGGCTTGGAACACGATCACCATTGCAGGCTGCCGTCTGACCCTGCCTTCTGACATAGCGCACAAGAATAAGCTGCAAAGCTTGGTCCTGCTATGAATGCAGGGTGCTAGATGGATCTGAATCAGATGGTTGTCCCCTGCCGTGACTGAGGAAAGAGATGGCGGGAAGGGCTAGGCTGAGGTGCGGTGCTAGGCCTACAGGAAGTCCATGTGGGAAGCTCTGTGCTTCAGCTCTCTTCTAGGGAGGCAGATGCATCACCTGTAAGGAGCTACCAGAGAGAAGAGCCGAGTTAAAGATGTCTTCCTTATTCTAGTCGGGAAATCACCATCACCAGAATACTGCAAATGTGTATTGTAAATTAAAAAATAATCCTCACGGTCTTTAAGTTTACTAATCTTCACATCCCACTGGTATCATGTGGCTCAGTTCAACTTTGCTGGCTGAGGAGCTGCTAGAACAGCAGGGGCTCTCAGCCTAAGGCTTCTTTTGTGGAGAGATGGGAAAACTTCTGCCCTGAATTGCTGAATTTAGCTAAAACTTGAAGAAGTGCAGAAACCCCTGTTGCACTGGTAAGCACTTTGCCAGCATCTCTTGTAGCTCGTACTACCTGCCCCATTTGTCTACAGGGATAAAATGAGAAGTGTCACCGTTGTCTGACTTCTGGGTGTTCTGGCATGGCAGCAGGAAATGGGACAGAAAAAAAGGAATTACAGTGTAAATAATTTGCATGTAAATATAGTTTATTCAGTGGGTTATTGCTTCTCTCGAACCTAAGCCTTATGTCTTAGTATGGTTAGGTAATGCTGTAGGTTAACTTCTGCAGAGAATGGAGGTGAACCTTGAAATAGATGGAGAATATTTTGAGTCCTGTATGTGTTACCTTGTCTCTGTAGTACTTATTTTCATCTCTTCCAGGAGCCATGTTTAATGAAATGGCAAAATGGGTGAAATACGACAATGAGACTGGCATTTACTATGAGACGTGGACAGTTAAAGCAAGTCCCGACAATCAGTCAACAGTATGGTTTGACTCTTACGAGTGCTCTAAATTTATTCTGAGAACGTACCAGAAGCTGGCTGACTTAGGAGCTGTATTTAAGAAGATACAAACAAACTACACAAGCATCATTTTATTCAGTGGAGAACCTGTTTATTTGGGAAATGAAACATCTATTTTTGGACCGCTAGGAAACAAGACATTGGCAGCAGCTATAAGAGACTTCTACTACCCATTCAAACCTCATCGGACAGTCAGAGAGTTTTTTGTGGATCTTTTAAGAATAATTGATCGTGTCGTCTTGAATCATCAGTTTTACCTCTTCTACAACTTGGAATACTGGTTTTTACCTATGAAGTTCCCATATATCAAAATAATTTATGAAGAAGTCCCTTTACCTACTGGAAACAAAACATCCTTTGGTGTATAATTGCTACTGAAGAACCAAACTTACCCTTATGTCAGAATATCCTGATGATTTTGAAGTGCTGCCACGATGGTATTGAAGTTGTGTGTTTCACTGCTAACTGTAAAAGTCGTGCTGGGAACCACATGAAAGACTTTGCCTTTTGTTCTTACTACCTGTATAACACGTTCATGAATGGTTCAGCACCTCTGACTTGGCCACCTGCTGTCTAACCATGGACACCTGCTGCCTGAAGGTACCCTGATGGGACTTCTCTTGGCTAAACGCTGCAGTGCCAGAGGGTGTCTGGGAGGCAGCCTGCCTGCTCTGCTCTCAGGCACTCTTCACATACACGGCCATATGGCGACAGCACTTGGCCACCAACTGAGAGGGGACACGAGCATTACAAGGACCTTCTGGTCTGACTAACTCAGCTAATCCGTGTGTTGGAGCCAACAAACTTGTGTGCCTGGATGTGCCCAGTTCCCTCAACGTGTGCCTTAGATCGGTGTTTCTTTGGGCTGTACAACTGGGACATATGAGCTGTTCTCTGGGTTCATGATGTAGGTGTTCAGTGGGGTGGGGAGGGGCAGTGAGCCTGCTGGATGTCATGGGTGGTCTCTTTTCCCGACTTTGCTTCCTTCACCTGTACTTTAAATACAATACAGATGGCTCTTCTTAAGATTTGTGGGCGTTTTCTAGGACAGCTGGAAGGCTAACAGCCTGGTTTGATGGCAACGTTGGTGTGTCATTTCAGTGTTCTAGCAGTCTCCTGGCTTAAAGTCTACTTGAGGCTTCAGTTAGGTCAGTGACATAGAAGTCAGTTACATGGACAGGCTGAGAGAGTTGGGCCTGTTCAGCCTGAAGAAGAGAAGGCTCCAGGGAGACCTTATACTGACCTTCCAGTATCTGAAGGGGGCCTACAAGAAAGTTGGGGAGGGACTTTTCATGAGGGCTTGTAGTGATAGGATGAGGAGTAGTGGCTTTAACCTGGAAGAGGGTAAGTTTAGATTAGAAATTAGGAAGAAGTTCTTCACTGTGAGGGTGGTGAGACACTGGAACAGGTTGCCCAGGGGTCAGTGGCTGCCCCAACACTGGATTCAACTCAAGGCTAGGTTGGATGGGGCTTTGAGCAACCTGGTCTAATGGGAGGTGTCCCTGCCATGGCAGGGGGGTTGGAACTAGATGATCTTCAAGGTCCCTTCCAACCGAAACCATTCTATGATTCTATATTCCTTTAAAATTTCTTTAAAAATCACATAATCCTCAATAGGAAAGAAGCAGTGACAGTTTGTGGGGTGTCAAAGTCACAGTCAAAGTTGCCTGCAGAACGTGACTGCAGCCTCTTCCCGGCAGCGGGGCTTGCGGCCCTGCTGCTCTGCCAGCTGCAGCCTCCCTGGGGCCTCTCCTGGCACTGTTAATGCAAAACTTCGTCTGCTGCCTCAAGTTGAAAGCCTGCTCTTTGCAGCCAGCTTGTGACGCTTGTGACGCCCTTGCTTTAACCAGCTGAACTTCAGATTCTTCAGATTACCCACTGAGGAGTGATCCAGGAGGCACTCGGGGTGCAGCAGGCCCGTCTATAGATAGTTCTTGTTGATGCGTGTTTTGATGACTTTGAAATCCTCAACATTGTTGAACCCACATTTGTCTTCTCAGGAAAAAGCCTCAGCCAGTGTCTGAAGCTCTGAAGGGGAAAAAGGATCATGGAACCAAACCCGTAGAAGCTCCAAAAGCTGCTTCTGTAGCATTTGCTAAAAAACTTGTAGCATTGGTGAAGCTAGAGACCTTTCAGAGCCTGAAGCAGATGCCATGGTGGGGTAGGTCGTGCTCCTTCATAGCAGAGCAGAGGTCTCTGCTCAACCTAAGAGTGCTGTTAATTCACTGTACGGTACTTCCTTGTCTTCATACAGGATCTAGGGAGCCTACGCACCAAAGTCATTCTTTTCCCCTAATAGTTGGAGCACTGTGTGACGCAGAGAAGAGCGTTGCAGAACTGGAAACGCCCAATCCTGAAATACACAGCTCACGGGAGCTGAATCCCACACCTCAAAGGTGCATTGTGCAGCTCCCAGCAATCAAAAAGCTGGGTGTTTGTGGACCAGTAATACCCAGAGAGATTATACAACAACGTGACACAGATGATGGGTTGCAGAGACAAAACCTTCATGGTTCTTAAAGACCTTGATCAAATCCGGTGGATGTCTATATGAAAGAAGTAATCACGTTTCTTGTCAGTGGCCAAACGTAATTCCGTGATTCTAGCAGTACAGGTTTAGAGTAGCCTGGGGTTTTTACCTAAATAACAGCCCTTCTCATTTTGCCTATTTCACAGAATTGTAGCATCATAGAAGGACTTGGGTTGGAAGGGACATTAAAGATCATCTAGTTCCAATCCCCCTGCCATGTGCAGAGACACCTCCCACTAGACCACTCATGGGCTTCAAGAAGGCCAAGAGTTGAGTCCCGTGGCTGGGCCATACCAACGTCATGCAGCACTCCAGGCTTAGGAAGTAGTGGCTGGAAAGCTGCTCTGCAGAAAAGGACCTGGAGATCCCCTGTTGATGGACAGCCGGCTGAACAGGAGCCAGTGGTGCCCAGGTGGTCAAGAAGGCCAGCAGCATCTTGGCTTGTATCGAGAGTAGAGTAGCCAGCAGGAGCAGAGAGGTGATTGTCCCACTGTACTCAGCACTGGTGAGGCCACAGCTTGAGTACTGTCTTCAGTTTTGGGCGCTGCAGTGTAAGAAGGACATTGAGGTACTAGGGTGGGTGCAGAGAAGGGCAGCAAAGCTGGTGAGGGTTCTCAAGAATAAGTCTTACGAGGAACGGCTGAGGGACTGGGTGGTGTTTAGTCTGGAGAAAAGGAGGCAGAGGGGAAACCTCATTGCTCTCTACAACTACCTAAAAGGAGGTTGTAGGGAGGTAGGTGCTGGTCTCTTCTCACAAGTCACAACTGATAGGGAGAATGCAGAGGAATTGGCGTTAAGTTGCACCAGGGGAGGTTGAGGTTAGACATTAGGAAAAAACTTCTATACAGAAAGGGTTATCAAAGACTGGAATGGGCTGCCCAGGGAAGTGGTGGAATTGCCATCCCTGGATGTATTTACACGCTGTCTAGAGATGGTGCTCAAGGATAGTAGTGGGCCTGGTAGAGCCAGATAACGGTTGGACTTGATGATCTTAGTGGTCTTTTCCAACCACAGCGATTCTGTGATTTTGTAGGCCAGGTCGCTCATCTGTGCAATCTGCTTAATTCAGCGTGTTTCACTGAAATACTCAGGCTGGCACATGGAGTTGCTTCAAGGAGGAACAGTGACACCCTAGCGCCTATTAGTTGCAAGTTAGAAGGCAGTAAATTTCTGGCAACAAAAAATCCAAAAGGATGAAGACAAGTGGAGGGTTGTTTATCACAGACCCCACCTCCCTCCAGGCAGAAGCAGAAAGCAGCAGCCATTTGAGACAGAACTGCACCTGTACTGAGCAGTAGGCCACACTGATGATCATTTGAGGATTCTTTCATTCCGCCATGTGTGTACGCGAGTCTGTTCCGCACTTTGAACTCCATCCTTGGTTTGGAGGGACTGATTATCAGCCCAGGAGCTGCTCTTTTTTAACATACATGAGTTCTGGAGGCCGATATTTATTCCTTCTGGGCACAGCATGTGGAGGCAAAGCCCCTCACTTTGCTTCACTCAGATGGCGAGTTTTTGTTCAGAACCTTAAAAGCCAACTGTTGAGACTGAACACGCAGCTGGAAATAAACTCCACCAGCGCAAACCACAGTTCCGGGAGAGGCGCAGCTGAAGTTACTGCACTGGAAATCGTTCCCCTGGCATTGAGGCTGAAGTTAGTGGGTGCAGTGCTCTCTTGTAAGCAGCGTCCAGAATCCTTGAGTTAGGCCTCTAGACTTCGCTCCAAAATAACACTGAGGAGATGAGTAGGCTACTTCTGGGAAGTTCAGGCAAGCCCAGACCACGTCTGTAAAGATGACGCTTCTGTCACTTCAAAAGCACAATATTTGTGACACCTAACAGCTTCTGTACACCTCCTGAGCTGTTGTTTGTGCATGAAAGCCACCTCTTCAGCTCAAGCATTTGAGGTGGACACCTTCCTCCTGAAAGCCACCCAGGGCAGCAGGACTAACGGGTCACAGCTAGCATTTCACTCCCAGCCAGCTGGTATTAGCAGGTGCCTGATGGCAGGAGCCAGGGGACTCCTGGCTGCAATCAAGGGTAAGCTCCTGCTTTCTCTTCTACCTGTCCCCGAGTCGTTACTCATGCTTTGAATCCAGGAGTTAGCGGTCATTTAGCCTGGACTTGGTTCTGCTCCCTGCTTTTACGCAGAAGGGTAAAAGAGAAAAAAAAAATTGTGCTCATTCTGTAACACAACAATTTCCAAATCTGCACAGTGGACTTGTGCAAAACTGTTTAGTTTTGACACCACTGAGCTGCTCAGGGCTGTGACACACACTTTGCTCCAGGAGGGTTCTCAAGCAAGGCAGTTCTGGCTTGTCATGCACATCAAGGTCAAACTGAGCACGCAGCTCCTCTTCCCAAAGGGCCACACCACGGACAGGGCTGGTGCCAAGGTTTTCTGCCTTCCCCCTTGTGAACCTACTCACAGATGTCCTGGATTAGGAGACCTGCTGCCTTCAGTACCACCACGAAGGGTGGTGTCACTGATGTGGTTCCTGAAGTCACCACAGCTAGGGAATAACTTGAGAAGCAGAGCAGGCTTCTGCCCTTCTGCTTACAGCGGAGCCTAAATTCTCAGATTAAAGCATAAAAAAGCCCCACTGACCCTCAGCTGCTGTTTGCAAATCAGCAAAATTAGTGACAACAGACCTTACCACCACCCAGAGAACATCCTGTTTTCAGTGTAGGGAAAACTGGTATGCAAGAATCATCTCCCATGTCACATCACACTTCACATTCGGTGTTAATGGTAGACCCAGGCTGTGGGGTTCTGTGATTAAAAACTGTTACTATGACCGAGACTCCCTCAAGGAGCTTTCCAGCTGATGCCCTGTGCTGTGTAACGACGCTACTGAAAGGGCTGTAGAACAGGTAGAGCAAAGCCTTGCCTCCTGAAACGGTTTAACTTGGAGGGCCCGTATCGCCAGCGAGAGTCAAGATCCCTCGAAGGGCTGGATGCTGCCGGCCATGGGAGAAGGGACTGTTCCAAAGCCTGCCTCTGTCCTGCTGCCTGAAGGCTGATACAGGGCGCAGGAGATAGCTTTTGGGTGCCTGAGCCTCTGAGGGAGGACGGGAGCCAGCCAGCAGGTAGGTCTACAGGGCTTCCAGCCCAAATACGCCACGTTACAGAATTAAGACATCAACCCTTTTTCTCCTTTCTTCCTAACCCCCCCTGCCCCGCCAGCCACTCAGGCCTTTGACTCAAAGTTTCAGGGGTCACGCTTTACATCTTATATCTTGCTTCCTGGGGAGAAAGCAGCAAACTGGTATGATGCTACATCCACCAAAGTTCTCACCTTACTCATGTTTAAATCGGGTCTTGAGATCCGGGCTGCCCGACTGCCAGCTCCTGACTTCAGTCGGGATGGCACAGCTGGTTTTGGCTTGCAGCTGTACAAGACCACGCAACAGAACTGTGTCCAGTTCTGGGCTCCCCCGTTCAACAGGGCTGGAGAGACTCCAACAGAGGGCTACAAGGAGGAGTAAGGGACTGGAACATCTCCCTGATGAGGAAAGGCTGAGAGACCTGGCTCTGTTTACCCTGGAGAAGACAAGGCTGACCTAATCGATGCTTATAAATACCTAAAGGGTGGGTGTCAAGAGCCTGGGGCCAGTCTCTTTTCAGTGGTGCCCAGTGATAGGACAAGGGACAACGGGCACAAACTGGGACACAGGAAGTTCCACCTCAACATAAGGAGGAACTTTAAGGGTGGCAGAGCACTGGAACCCGCTGCCCAGAGAGGCTGTGAAGTCTCCTCTGGAGACTTTCAAAACTCACTTGGATGCATTCCTGTGTAAGCTGCCCTAGGTAACCCTGCTCTGGGAGGGGGGTTGGACTAGGTGATCTCTGGAGGTCCCTTCCAACCCCTACCACTCTGTGATTCTGTAAAGTACAATACGAGGACTCACAAGAGTCTTTCGCCGTGCTCATGTAACAAACCATGACAGCTGATCTTTGTGCAGGTTCATCCTAAAATAGGAAACCACAGGTTTTCTGTTATGCAGAAAGGCTGGAAGGAACAGATACTTGAAAAGGTCCAGAGCTGTCCCAGTTCCTCAGCATTTTGCAAGGAAATGCCATCTTACAAAAACATGGAAGGTGGAGCAGAAAGCAAGGCAGAGACTCTGCTGCAAAGCACAGGAGCTCCAACAGCCAGCGGTGGATGTGATCCTACAAGAAAAGCCTATCAAGAAGGATGAACAGATGAACATACAGAACATCTACGGTTAACTGTGGCTTCACTGCCCTAGTTTTCATACCATTAAACTTCAATCATATCTCCAAGGAACTTGTTTCTACAGCAACGCTATTTTAGGAGAATTAATCTAGTTTGTAGTCTCAACTACGGACATTGAAGTTCTGAGTCCCTTAAAGATTTCACAAGTTTCCTTGTTAAATCAACGCTTCAGTTTTAGATACAGCAGCAGAACTTTTACCGTTCCATGTGCAAGCAATGAGGCCAGCCAGAGCTGAAGACAAGATCTCTCTGAGCTAATGTAACAAAGCTTTGGTTTTAGTTGGGCCTACTCCAAATATAACAAGGCCCAGATGAACCCTCCTTTAAATTCACTGGAATTTGGCACACACCAAAATTTTAACAATTGTAGCAGATACAGCTAATTCATACCCATGTAGTTAGAGCAGTTTGCATAGTATTACTGGAAGTTTCTGACTAAAAAACCCCGCTTAAATTCATAGAATAGTTTGGGTTGGAAAGGACCTCAAAGATCATCTCGTTCCAACTCCCCTGCCATAGCAGAGACACCTCCCACCTGACCAGGTTGTGCAAGGCCCCATCCAACCTGTCTTGAACACAACCAGCGATGGAGTATCCACAGCTTCCCTGGGCAACCTGCAACACGCGTTGCGTCTATGAAGGACTTTTTGAAGTCTACGCAACAAGACACAGACCTTCTCAGAGGAAGCCAGCCAGTCACCTTGCTGGGGAAGCAGTTCCACCACGGCTAAAGCATAAAGCCTACAGCTCCTAACACGTTCCCCACCTCTAGGTTTGACAGAGCTCTCAAGAAGGAGGTCTACGAGAAGCAGAATGCTGGCCTTCAACAACATGAACTCCAGAAGCGAGGGAACTCGGGTATTTAGGCTGTGTCTTGTCTTTCAGCTATTCCCACTGCCACAGCAGTTCAGTGACAGACCAACGTACCTTGCCAACAGCAGTTGAGGTCCAAAGAGGTTTTATCTGCGTTATTACCGAGATTATTTCACATGTGAATTTAGTGAACACGTGTCCTCTTCCCCAGATGACTGGTGTTACTCCATCAGTGGGCAGCCCCGAGGGTCCGAATATAAGAAAACGCTGAGCTTTTTTACTTTTACAGACTAAATATATTGACACCTTTTATACAAATAAAAGCAAATTGTAGTAGTACATTAATTTAACAAATTCTAATACAAAACCCGCGTATTTCATAAAATGTGATTTTTAAACCAAAGCTCTACAGAAACGTACAACTCCCCTATAGAGATGTCCTGTCCGCCGAGCAATGTTTGCTCAAAATAGAGTTATGAACTTAAATATGCTCGGAAGTGTGTTACACTTGAACTACACGTTTGGATAAACAAGACCGAAATCAGAAATTAAGAAGATCTGTGTATTGCCAGAACCGGTTGTACGGCTCGGATGAGAAGAGGCCCCCAGCTAAGTTTGGTTCAGCCCGAGCTGGAGCAGCTCCACCTTGCTGGTGGCCGACCACCCCTTTCACACACATTCAGCAGTCGCCTGAACACTTCAGTGTTACCAATCCGTAACGTAAAACAGAAAATAACCTAACTGTCGGCGGTACGAAATGAAGTCACAAGCCACGGCCAGATCACAGGCAATATCTCGCCTACGCTACTTACAGACTACAAACTTTCTTTAATAAAATTGATTTTACCGAACATTCAAAACAAATTTTTGCCTACTGCTCTACTTCACGCAAGTTTACTGCTTTTCTGTTTTTAAATATTAGGAAATAATTGAACTAGGTGAATTAAAGGTATACAAAATGATTATCTATCAAACATTCACTTTATACATAAACATTTCCGAAACCGATTTACAGTATACAATTAGTTTATACAGCTTAAGCAACTGTTACAATGTCATTTCTCTCAAACTGAAAGCAGCCAAAAGGCTGAAGATTTTGTTAAAAGGTTCGTGGTCACCGTTCCGATTTTACCTTTCTTGCCTGGTGCTGTTTGCAGCGCTGTCATCACATTTAACACTGCGGGGTTCATTCATGAAACTAGACGTTATTCCACCTAACCGTACGCTGCAAACCTGCTTAACGTGCAAGAAAAGCTCATTAAATCCAATGTGTTTTTAAATACAACGTATCTACATTTTTCCTCAGAACGCTTTCGCTTCCTGAGCTAAACAAAAGACCTTAAAACAGGTTTAAGACGTAGATCTGAGACCCGATAAGCAAACTACATTAAAACCCACAGAGGGGAAGAAAAGAAAAACCCCACGCCGCTTCTGGTGGCTCGCACTGCTATTTGTTTGTGCTCTAAATACGTTTTAGGTGGATCTATGAGCTGTTGAATAAGGTAGCAAACTTAATATTTTAATTGTCTATATTATTGCGTATTGCTCTTGCCTTTTATGACTTTTATATAAAAGATTGTATTTCACAGCCTACTAAATATCCTTATAATTTTCATCTTGTGATCTAGGTGACTGGGTTTAGAAATTAGCTATAATCTGCAACAGAACCGTGCAATTTCCATGGGGTTTTGTTTATTTTTTAAGATCAAATCTGACCGTGTTCAAGACTAGTACCTAAATCAAAGAACAGCATATTCCCACTGGTATTTTGCAGGTGCTTTTCAGTATTTTAAATATAATTATTTCCATCCAAGTTTGAGGTCACTGTCAATGAAAAAGAACAAATCTAAAACAGAAAATGGGTTTTTGTTTGGATGCAAAAAGCACTTTGGAGCAATCCACGATGGCTATTTTTGAATCTGGATTTTAAAAAAATAAATCTGAATGACAAATTAATTTTCTAATCAAAAAATGAAGTAACTTACAGGAAAACCTATGGTATTAAATAAGCTTATACAGTAAATCGCAGTAGGGTAAGCTTGGGTTTAAGGTGCTACTTCAACTGCCCTGAAGTCCTTTAAGGACGTTACCACGTGGGCATCATGTCCGGGAACCAGACTCTGCCGAGGTGCTTTGAAACTTCCCAATGAATCTGCTCTAAGCTGTATTTCTGATCAGGAATCAAAACTTCCTCCATAATGGAAAGCTGCGAGAGGCGACCGCCACACATCTTCACAAACTCGACAAAGGCACTGCAAGAGACTTCACATTCTCCTAGGCCAACGGCTGACAGGTACTTGCAACGTTCTGCAATACGGATCAGCTCCTCATCCAGCGGCCGCAATCCGTTGGCACACACCACCAGTTCAACTAACCGAGGACAAGTCATCCCAACGCGGCCGAGTACTTCTTTGCTCACTGATCTTCCGAAGTAAAGGTGAGTGACGGGTATTTCGTAACGGAAGAATGGGTCAAACTCTTCTTCGTACAAGAAAAAGTACATGACTAGATTTACTTTAGGCGAGTGCTTGATGAAAGCGTCCCAGCTGCTCTTCTGGATCGTGTGGAACTGAGTCTGTCCAGGATTTTCACTGACGACATCAATGCGCAAGTGTTCTAACCTGACGTGTTTTTCCGAGGACAAAGCAAGGAGAAGCTCATCGCTCAGCAGGTGGTAGTTCAGCGCCAGCTCGCGTAAGCCGTGACACTGGTCAGCCACGCAGAGGATACCTGGGAAAGGAGAACACTATGAAAGGGGCTACGCAGATAAACGTACTAGTAACTGAACAGGAAACTTAAGCGGGCGTTTCTTTTTGTGCCAAGGGGGTGCAAAGACCATCTTATCAAGACCTAACATCAGATCAAAGTCATATCGGGCAACCAGAACGTCAATCTTTTTCACACAGTCTTCTGACTTCTTTGTACCTGCTAGGGAAACGTAAGTTAACGTGCTGCGTTGTGTCGTGTGCTTTCCTGCAGGAGCCGATTCTCGGGTGACAAGTACGTAACTAGTGTCCTCCAACCGCTCTGCCCCGCTGTGAGGCCACACACACTCAGACCTGTCCTGGTGAAAGGGGCTGACGTGCAATGAATATGCCCAGCCTGCTCTGCAAGAACTGCTGTCCCCTCTGCGGCCAACAGAGCAGCCGTGAATGAAACCTGGCACCTGGCAACAGCAAACGTCAGATGAACGCTAGATTTTAATTAAATACCTACGTTACTGCTGTCAGTACTTGTTCTTCCAAAGCAGCAGCAAAAAAAATAGGGAACGCTAAAAACTGGGAGCAGTAATTCTCAGAACAGTGATTTTCAGGCTCTTCCTTTAAGGAATCAATATAAGCTGCTGCTCATGGAAGACCAAGACCTTATCAAAAAGAATTCAGTTCAGTCTGTAAGGTTTCCACTCATCCTAGTTGCAGGTACAAGCAGCAGTACCTCACTGCTAACAGTACTAAAAAAAGGCACAGTAAAAAAGCATACAGTCCTCCGCATTTCATGTGACCCAGAAACCAGCATGAAATTCAGGGTACAATATTTCTATTAATAGAGGAGATGAGAACAGAGCATAATATGCGACTGAAAAACCTGAACTCAATACACGAGAGCTTTGAAGCTAATGGGAAGAAATCTAGAAAGACAGCAGTTATTTTAAGCTGCAATTACTAAACTCAAAAGAGAGGCCCACACTGAGCCTAAAAATACTTTCTTTAAAAAATACTGTAAAAATATTGCAAGAATATATACACCAAAAGGTATTTATTTTCCACCTGAGGATCTACAAGAACACATGCAACAGAAGTTCTTCCAACTATATCAAATATTGTCACTTTAAATATAAAAATTTTGTCAGCCGTATGTAAAAAAAGCAGAATTTAGGTAACCAGAATTTTCACCCAACTCTTACTGCAACCAGCTCCTGTAAAAACAGTTTACCTATGTGAGCATACTCATTATTTTATTCAGTGGGGACGGGATCGGATCCAAGATGAAATGAAAAATCCAGGTTTCTTCTTTTTAAAGACTGGAGTAAAAATGAGAACAACTAAGTGTAACTACAAACTCGTGTGTACCTTCTACACATTCCCGGGGCCATTTCCTGTCTGCAAATCATAACAAACTGTTACTCTTAGAGCAAATACTCCTCCAACAGCACACTCCTGTGGATTCAAATATAACCATTACTTGGTTTTACAAAGTACCATTGCAGTTCTAATGCAAGGTAAACTTCAGAGGGGAAACAGCAAGGAGAAGAAACTTCAGATATGCTCACAAAGACTAGAAATGCACCACTGCCTTTCTCCAGCCCAACATTCCTCTTTGCACAGTAACTTAGGGATTATTCAGAGCATCCTTTGGAAGCAATCTGCAGTTCGATATCAATATTCTCCCTTTATTCCCGCAGCAGTGGAGTCTCTCTTGCACTGCTTGCATTACGCCTCTCTATCCCTTCACTAACACGTTTCTTAAGAGCTAATCTAGTAATGAACATTCCCTCCCTCACAACTACAATTTGAAGGCATGTTCTAACCTTTTAAGTGCATCTAGAAGTAATTCGTTTTGCGTAACTCATGGCCGTTTCGGTTTAATTAAAAGTTCTTCCACATTTATAGCTGCCTGCTAATTATAATATTCCCTTTAGGAAAAAAAGAATCCAGGTAAATCTCAGTGCTCAAAGTTTCTCGTTTTCCTTCAAGTGTCACTTTCACAGCCTGCCTCCTCTAAAGCCAACTATCCACAAAACCAGCTCCTTTCTTTTGTTCCGCTTTTCTCCATCTCAAGGCACGCCCATACCTGAATTAAGAATCAGGTTCTCCTGCCACTTGCTTGGCACTCTCTGCTTTTGTCACTAATGCACCTCATCCCATTCTATTCATCTCCACTCCACGAAGGACAACAGCAGTTGCGCTCCTTGTTCCTTAAACAGGCGTTGCCATTTCTTACCCATCGTTCCTTCAATTTATAACACTGTACCTGATACATCAACCAGAATAAACCGGTCAAACAACTTTGTAAACCCATGCCCTCTCCCAGATTATCAAGCGCATGATGTTCCACAAAACCTTCTAGCAAGGGTTAGCCGCAAGCCACCAAAGTCTGCTAGAGCTGACAGGCTGCTCTTGGACCCAAGTTCAAGGAAATTGCTCTCTTCACCTAGCAACAAATTACTGCCGGAGCCTCTTCCTCCTGAAGGACATACGATGGGTCCTGTACTTCTCAGACACAGGAATTCTCAAATGAATCTTTAAGTCAGAAAAGCCACTGAAGCTCATTGAAAGAAGCCTCTAGCTACAATTACAAAGCTTTGAAGGAAATAAATTCCAGTTAACACGCTGGTGAACACTTGGCTGGATAAATCTGCTGCAAAACAAACCTGCATTCTCAGGACTTCTTTAGACAAGATCAAACCAGGATTTGTCCGAGAGCTCTACCTGCAAAAGGTATTAAGTCTGTGTTTTGGTTGTTATCACTACAGCAACATGCCCTCTACTACAGTATCACTTTCCCCCATATACAAGGGGTCATGCTGGTGAATTTTATGTACAATACACCTACAATTTACAGTTGCACAGTACTTGCATGAAGAAAGTTACAGTGACTACACAGTAGTTTCTACTCATCCTCAGAAGATCTGAGCTAAGTTGCCAGCATCTCATTTACAATTCCTCTTCCATTTCTCAGTGAAAAAAAGGTATATGTTCAGTTGATGGGCTGTGAATCAATCTTAGACTTGCTGTGCACGGCGTAAGTCTCAAACGCTAATTCTATGAACCTCAACAATCTTGAGTGATTTCATTCTGATTCGAGCTGGCTTCATCCTTGCTACAAACACACTTGGACTGTTAATGAAGTACATTTGGTAAAAGCAGAAGTTCTGCACAGCTCAGCCTCATCTCCCCATGGTTGATCTGTCTGCACTTATTCTCCAGCAAACGCTTAAACTGCTTTCTTTCAGAACGACTAACCCAGCATCTTCATAATCCATGACGCTGCAACACTCCAAAGCCATACATAATGAACTGTGGAGAAGGAACTTGAGTTCAAAAAAGCTTTAATTATACTGGAATACTTAAATAGTCATTGCAGAAGTAGAGTGCTATCGAGTCAATATATACTCTTTAAGTTCCACAAGAAGTTAGTTATTTACCCAGAATGAACATGTGCTATTTTATTATTAGCTCAGTAGTCACTGTGCAAGTGGTGGGGATGGATGGACTGACAACCAGCTGAATTAGTACTTTATGCAGTGATAGTTGCTGTAGATACCACATTCATTCTCACCTCTCACCCCATCCCTATTTTTTCCAGGGCTTTACTGGTTTCAGACAGAATTTAAGGCGCACACAAAAACCAAATCCAAAACACAGTAGCTTACCAGCTGGAGAAACATGAGGACAACTGCTCATTTTCAACAGTTTGAGCGTGTCACTGTTGTTAGCCACTAGCACTTTGAGAGATGGATCGTCTACTGGTGTATCATCAATCTTAAGTGAAGAGAGGGATTTGGAGTTTACAAACACCACTGTCAGTGCAGAAATAAAGTGAGACTGGAAAACAAAAAAAAAAAAAAAAAAAAAGAGAAGAAACCATATTACCCAAAATAAAGATCTCAATGGTTTTAGACTGTACACAGAAGTCCTCGATTTCTTTTACTTATTGACAGCATTTGCTCAAAAAGCATTCTTTTGATATTGCATAATAAAAACCTAATACTGAAATTGACATTTTTAAGTAGAAGCAGTATAATAATTTTTTGTTATCGGTCTATGTATTTGGCAAATCAGGATGTCAACATAAATCAAGAACCTGACCCAGGACAATCCACAACACAAACTTAAATCTGCAGGAAGACCATGAGCAAAGAGAAAACCTAGAAACCCTAATTTTGAGGATAATTTGCAAGAAGAAGCATCTTCTAGAACAGGAATTCCCACGTGGTGAGCTGCGCTGCACGGGTGAGATGCGCGCACAGCCAAGAGCGGCAACCCTGGACTGCCCCGATGTATCCAAAGCCAAGGGTACCACTGCCTGCCTGCCACCCACACAGGGTGGTCAGCGTCGGAATGGATTTGTCCCGGAAAGTGAACTGAAACGGTCCAAACAGAGCCAAGGAGCAGGTGATCAGTTAATTGCCAATGAAGCAGCATAGAGATGTAGGTGCAGGGCTCAAGATTGCTTCTCAGGATTTTTACGTCACCACTGACACTCTGCAGTAAAGACAGAGCCCAGGACACTAACCTGAGAAGCAGATGGGTACAGCAGTGCTTTTAGAAATCACTGGGGGCACGAAGGAAATTAATATTTAGCTTCACTTCAGGATTTCTTACAAGACTGACTGAACAAAAGACTTAAAAAAAAAGTACTTCCTCCATGCACTACATTAAGTATCCCATAAAATTACCTATGATTTCAATGCTGTTTCACTCTGAGCCACACACACATGTAGAAACCTGAACAAAGTGATATGACAGAAGGCCTGGCGACAGCATTTGCTCCTTCTTATGTGGCGTTTGTGGTTTTGCTGAAACTCACACACACTTAGATTTAGAGCAGGAATTTGTATGTTCACATTAACGCGACCTGTCACAATCAGTTCACAGAAATGGAAACCAAGTTCAGGTTGGAAGCATTAGGCATTCTGGCTTTAGGGACCACTCCCAACTACACTGACAATACACTGATCATATCGGTTACATACTGAAGAAAAGGTGTTTTAATAGTATTTCCATCCTGTATTTCAACGCTATTAGCGCTGCGTTTTCATTTTCTGTATTTAGAATGTAACTTTCTTCTCTAAGAAGGCTGTTAAATAGAAAGGCAAAGGAAGTTAACCATGTTTACAAAAACAGTGTGACAAGCTAACAGAAGACAGGCAATATCTCAAAACCTAAAAGCTGAGAATTTACTGTCTTTTGACACATATGTAGCCTATAGCATGATTCTTTAAAAGATTAATGTAGAATGTGCTTAGTGAAAAGACTAGTCAATGTAATGCTACACGTGATTTACAAATATTTGCCAGATGTCATGTTATTTGAAATCAGAAGAGCACCAAGAAAGATTAACACCAGGTAGTTCAGACTTCCTATACAGTCATTAAAAAAAAAGGAAACGAATTGCTTAGTGTTAACTATTTTCCAGATCCATTCATCTTTGCCTGCTTCTCATTCAACAGGCCTCTTACTAGCAGCTTCCCACAAGGGCTTATTCATGGTCCAATTCTGTTCTTTTAAAATTATTGCTGGTGGTAACGAATGTATGTTGGTGACACTATTACTGGGGTGGTAAATATCAAAAGGCAAATTATGCCTAGAGTTGGTTTTGGCTCACTTTGAATAGTTTTTTTTTTTAAAGGCCACATGTGGACTCATTAGGATAAAAAAAGGAAGCCTGTATTTTAGAAGCCCTGAAGCTGAGCAAGACCACAGCGTGAACAACTACAAATAATTATTCTGCAAATTGAACAGGACCATAGCATATCCCTCCATGAAACTCCGGAAGAGCTAAAGCAGCATTCAGCTTAAGAAACAATACAACGTGCAAGAGCATACGAACGGATGAAATGTTGCTAACACGCTAAGGCTGGATTGCTTTCACTACAGTCAAGTTTTTATATAGTCAAGTCTCAAAGCACACTGAAAAAAAAAAAAAAAAAAATCAAAAGCTAATCAAAGATCTGGAAATTTTTTTAAAACTAAGAGTTAAAAATACATAATGAAGAGGTCTACATGACGTGGCTGTGAACGCTGCCGAGGATAATTGATAATCCTTCTGGAGCTGACCTTGCTTAAACCCTATAGCCTACTTCTTTTCCTGAGGCTGTCCCTACTTCTTCGTTGTCCTTGTTGCCATCATCAGCAATGACATCACTAAGAAGCAGCTAACAGTCTAGGTGTATCTGACCCTTCATGTACCCGTGGACAGGATTCAAGAATTGAGACTGCAAGTCATCCAAGATGTCCCTGCCGTGCACTCAGCAGCCCAGGCTACCCCAGCCACTCTCCTGCTCCTCAGCAGTAAGACATTTCTACCTCAACAGCAAGAATTCTTGTTTAGAACCATAGATGAGACCTTGTTGTCTTCTAGATTAGATGTCTTCCGACAAAATCTAATTTTTCGTAAACATGCAAGAAAAAATCTGATAGAAAATTTCAGAAGTACACTGCACTCTGCCCGAGAATCTGACACTTGACTGTGCGACATGAAATATGGAAAAAGCACAATCTTATTGCTTCCTAAGGAGAGCTCAATGACAATATAATCCCTTCAGCAAGTCCGCATGGATGAAACTCAGCCACTCATTCAATTATTAATAGTATTCTAAACATCTCCCACAGTACAATTACACAGACACGACCCATCTAGCCTCCTGACTTGCACCATGTTGCTCAGTACTACGCTGAGGTCAAGAGACAGGAGAACTTGCAAGAATAAGGCCAGGACCAAGTTCTCACACAATGTAGAGAATGGGTGAAACTTCAGGTATCCATCTATCACAACATCTCAGTTCTTGCCTTTAATAGAGCCCAGTAAAGGTTTTCTTTACCAAAGATTCATATTCTTACAATAAAGCTTTTCATAAAAAGTTACAGAAATACTGTATGAACCACTGCAATACTTTGCTATAGAAAAATATACACATTAAAATACCTTTGGTAAATCCATGAAGCTTGGCCGGGCAGTTGAAATTAGCCCAAGTGTTTTCAGAGAGCAATTCACAAGCTGTGATAAAATATCACAAGCTGCTTCTGCAGATTCCTTGCTACTGTCCACCTTAAAACAAAACACATTTATTGTTCAGAAAACACTGCATCCAACACACTCTTTACAAAAAAACCCAGATTTTTTCCAGCTTTACCTTATGAAATGCAATGTCAAAAAAAAAACCCCACAAACCACCTCATTGGGAATCCATCAATGTCATTCTTTTTTTCTCCAAAAAGTACATACGAAAAAATCCAAGACAATTTGCTGTAAATTTACCACTTTCCTGAACACTTTGGTAAAATTCACCATGGTGAGGGGTCAAATAATCAGTTTTGTTCCAAGATATTAAATGCACATCGAATAAGCCAATGGAGGTTCATTTGGGTCCAGAGCCTCCCCCACTTTCTCTTTACATTCTTCCTCATCAAAATATGTGAATTCTGTAAAACCTTTACTGTGTGAAAAAGCTGCTTCTTTTTACCATGACTCGGCTCATAACATAGAGCTCCTGGAGAGTTAAATGCATTATCACATGAACCTATTTGACCGGACCCTTACCATTAATACCACAACAGATAGGCAACGGATACTCTGAAAACTAAAACAAAACCAATAATAATAAAATCTTCCTTAGTCAGCTTGTTACACAACCACATCACTTAACGTGCCTCCTGTGGGTTTCCCACCAAGCACAGATGTGCTTTCCAAATAACCACTTTAATTTTTTTTTAAAATTTTTTTTTTTTTAAACCTACAGAGTAGTAAAAAGCTTGATCACAAGGTCAATTTTAAGCCTACCCTAAGCCACGCTACCTTGTCAGCAACGGATCTTAGTGCAAGCGGTGTTGATTTTCTGCTTGAACACAAACTGAAAAACCTTCAAAACCTTCCTTTACCTACAAAAAAAACCCCCAAGTTTTCAGCCTTGACAGAGTTACAGTCAGTGTTATATCCACTTCCTTGTGATTATCCTCCCAACGGAGTGCTTCCTGTGATCCGGTGTTCATTCTGCGACACTGAAGGACAACTGAAGGGACACGTTCAAGCAATGACAGGAGCATCATCCTGCCAGTGAAGGGCATCTGAAATCTTTCAAAAAATCCCTTGGTGCAGAGCAATGGAGACAGGAGATACACCAAAAGGTCATTCCAATACTGCTATAAATTTTCTTTATTTGGACACGGATTAAAACGTTGCCAACTTTTCGGCAGCAGTTTCTATCAGGTATTGCCTCAAGCAGCAGCAATACACGTGATTAGGCAGAGAGGTCCCAGCTACCCACATGCTCGTGGTTCCTATGTTAAAACTGCTGCTCTCAGAAACAAACTCGTACGTCCGCCTTGCTGCAAAGTCATTTCATGAGTGCCTCACAGCACCGTTCCAAAACACGGTGACATACAGGCCAATCTTAAAGGTGTTCGGCTCCTAAAAGTAATTCCACGATGTTAACAGAGCTAATTCTCACCAAAGGTTATTTCTCAGCCAAGCACAACCAGCAGCTGTACCACCCTGTGCAAATCCCAGGTACTTTTTCAGTTAACTGAAACAGCACTGCTGAGTAGACGCTTATGTGGACAGTCCCATACAATTCATTATGAAAACTGCTAGCTATTTACTGTTAGTACTGATGTCATTCTCTGTGCATTAGATGTTTTCTAACCATTAATATTAGAGCCAAATCCCTACAGAATGTGAAATGGGGAAAATGCCCAATTTATGTGTCCCAATCAAACTTAGTTCTGAGGCAGGTGCCCACTCGTACAGTAGCATCAGAACTGAACTATTTCTGCCCACTCACTGATGTGGAGCTTTAAGCAGCTAGGATGCTAAAAGAAAACAAACAAACCACCAAACAAAAAAAAAATCCTCACTGAATGGAACTAAGATAACAAAAAGGTATTTCTGAACTGTTATTCCAAGTTTTGATCCTGGAAATATATGCAAATAAATTGACTGGGAGGTAACCTCCATGTCTTTATGCTAATTTAGAGAGCCAATTTCTTCAGAATACTTAGCCCCAAAAACAAGGCCTATCACTGAGAGCTGCCTTATTTTCTTTTAAGGAGCTGACAATCCTAATCACAAAAGTAACATCATACACCTTTCCTAACATTTTGTGATATTCTTGAATTTTCAGCATGCTAAACTGTTTTGATTACAACTGTCAATTACCACTTATGATCAGTATTTCTGTTACTGACATTAATTAAATCATACTTCCCCTGCTTTGATATCTATATTGATGAATCATCAAAATTGGCTCAAGTCTCAGAGATATTTCCTTAAAACATTCTAAATAAAAGACAGGAAAAAAAAAAGAAAAAGGAACCAAGTCTAACAAACGCTTCTATTTTTACAAAATTACTTCAAAAAAAAAGTCTCCAAAACACATTACCTTGAAGCTTACATACTGCAGGTGATTGGAATGCCTCTTTATTATTTGCTTGATTAGCTCAGGATGCGTAGCCCTCAAGTAAGACGTAGCTGGTTGATTCAGTTCAAACTCAAAACACCTCCAGAGATCAGGCATATGAAACACTTGGTTCCAGCTTCGGCAGACCTGCGAGGCGTGAGCCCGATCCAGCAGGGGCAAGTACTGAAACACCTGCAGGATAATGTCTTGCAGCAGGTTCGCCCAGTCAGGACTCTGCACAACTACGGTCTTCTCGTCTATGACCTTGTGTCTCTTGGGTTCTTCCTCAGTTGTCTCTTCAGATGAACTGCTGTTGGCCTCATTAGTTTTCCTTCCTCGTTTCATTCTATAAAAATAATTTTTTAAATGGTCTATATATTTTTCTAAATGTAACAGAGCTGAAAAGAACAACATGAATAGGGAACTGCGGAGGTGAAAAAGCATGTTTTCTGTAACCACACTTTTGCAGGGTTGCCCCCCACCCCAAAGTTAAAAAAAAAAACCTCAAGTAGCGACAAGTCTGAAATGGTAGTCTAAAAATAACAATCCCATTTAAACAGATATCTTTAATATTACTTCTTTAATCATTAACACTGCCAATCCATTTATAACAGTCACACTCCTTTCAGTATTTCACTTTTGTGTTTGAGAGCACTTTGAACCTAATTTGGTTTACTGTTTTGTTGATTATCACTCTCCTTTCCTACTCACAGAAAGATATTATTTTGAACAATTCTGTGATCGTTGACATTCATATTGCTGCCCCAGTCCTAGCTACCAAACCCAACATTTCAAACTGTGGAAGGCAAAAAAGTAAGTAATGAGCTTATGCATGTTTGCAGGCGTTGCATCTTGCAGATGTATCTGGCCAGATAATTCTTATTCCCTGCCAGAAAGCAGCTTTATTTTCCTTTCATTTATCTAAAACAAGTTGCTTCAATAGGCATCTATTTTACATCAGTATCCTTAAAAATATATTTCATCAAGAACATTTCTGTGCTTTTGTTTTTCCAACTGGTAAGTAGGTAGTGTGAAGATTTCCAGTAAGTCTGGAAGTTTCAATCCACAAAACAGGTTTACAGAACAGTCAGCAAACGATCTTCAAAATTATATTAAATTCATCAAGTCTGAGCCAAACGGTTATCTCATTCTCAGTGGCATACAATTCTTCCATAGTGGTCTCACACAAGTTCTACCTTCTATTACGTTATTAAGGTGGAAAAAAATCGCCACCGCTACATACATCTGAAATATATTTAGCGTTGGGTTTTGATCAAAGTGTGTTCTTTTGCACGTGCCAGCAAACAATTGAACCTAGCATCAAACCACTTACTCTTAAAAGCCTCAATGTGATGCACACCGTGTCCTGAAGGACTAGGAACGAGACCTCATGATAAACGACAGTACCCTCAGTTCTAGTTTCTAAAAATCTAAGGGAATCCATGGGGGGATTTGATATGTGTAAACAACCCCCCCGCCTTCCCTCGTTTCTAAAAGATAAACGTGGACTTAATACACAGCAAAATCAGTCTGGGGTTACATTCGAGTACAATTACAAATACAAGATTATCCTACGCCTAGTCCATTTGGGACCTGGAAAATTAACTTTCCCTGCTACGTACTACAACTAAGTAAAAGTTGAGAAGTCTTTTTTAAAACAAAGTATAATATTCTAGATGGACAAGTGAAAAATTAAACAGATTATCATCCAACGCGTCACAGATTATTTTCTCAAAGCCACCATCTCCTTACCCATCTTTAAAAGACTTTGATCCTACCTACTCACATGACAAAAGCAAGCTATCACTGAAGGTCTGAAGCTATTCATAAAATGATGCAAACAAACCTGAACATACTGTTACGAAAGCCTCATGAACAGAATTTGTCTCGACTTTTTTCAACTTCATTTGAGGGCAATCATAAAATGAAAACACCACTGGGCAAAATTCTCTACTTGCTTCCTGAGAACTGCTTCCTGGGATTCACCGCTCCTGACTGTGAGACTATGCAAAGCGTGACCCTGCGCTGAAACAAGCCTTCCACCCCAAACAGACAGAGTTCTGTTGCTGAGCAACTAACTTCGCTGGTACAGAAGAAAAGCAAGAAAACTCAATAGTGACTTGGAACCATCTGCAACGAACAAAAAGATTAAGAAACTGCATTTTGCAACTGTGAAAACTGAATAATTAAACTTAAGAACTAACACAAATTGATTAGCAAATCTACTGCAGACCTATCATGTTTGTATTTGACATAACTGCTAAGCATAGTCCTAGAATATTACTTGTAATAAGCTAGTCTGAAACGCACTATTCCTTTCAACCTTACGCTTAACAGATATTCCAAACAACTACAACTAGGTTACCAGGAACAATTACCATAAGCAAGTTATTTGCCAGATTTGGGATCACGTGTTTGATGTCTTTAAGTCCTTCCAAAGCCACCTCTTGTTAGTCTGCAGAAAACTACACCAGCTGACAGACAGACTTGGCTCTGAAAGTCTTCCTCCACAAAGATACCACCTCACCTTTTGCCAGCCAGGTAATATATGTGACTATATTTTCTAGTCAGGTCGGCCGCTGTTATTGCTGCACTGGGGGGTCAAGTTCTGGATTTTCTCCCTTATCACATTACAGGGACTATTGAGCTGATTCACATATACAGCACATTTACGGCAACTGATAATTTCCAAGACACAAGCACTAGATTTGACACTTTTTTTTTTTTTAATTTCAGAAAAGACCAGAAGTGAGCCGCCACTGACAAAACCCTATCACTTCTTTTCAGCTGGAAAAATAACCTCTGAGACATGGCTGATCAAAGTGGACCTGGTCATGAACAGCCAACTTAGAAGTTGCAACACTGAGCTAACTTTGATGAGCTCTAGGTAGTTTAAATATGCTGGTTACAGACCAAAACCCACTCCTGCAGTTGTTGGGTGCCATCCCAAGTTCTTAGAGACAGCCCATGAAGAACGGGGACAATATGACCATCACTAGAGCTACACTGATGATGAATTTCAGGTCACAGTCTCCTAAGGAAATAAGATGCTATATGTTTTAAGTGCCACTGCTTGAAAAGCAGGGGCTAGGAAGAGACATTTTAAAGCTTTTTTTTTTTTTGTTACTTACAGAAAAGAAAAAAAGACAAGAGAGTTATCATACATTTTCAAAAGTATGTCCTTGTGAAACTTTTTCAAAAGAGAAAAGAGTCTAATCTTGAGACTAAAAAAATATTATTTTAATTATTAAATTACTGTTTTATAATCTAATCTCTAATTTATTCAACCACTTTTTGTGATCTTGTTTCAGCATTTGAAGTACTGGAATAGCTTTTAAAAAACATAACTGGTGTCAATCACTTACCGCTAAAACAAATACAAAACTGAAAGAATGTATATTTGCCTACAGAAGTTTGCAAAGTCATCTAAAAATTATTAGAAAAAAAATCAGGCCACTTAACCTTTCTGCAAATGTAATGTAGAACCGGCAAATGCAATCAGGCCGTTCAGTTAACTTTGTTTTATGAATCTGATAGTCTAATGATCTAACAATTTTAAGTACAAGGCCAACAGAAGTAACTGTTCAGCAACGAAGACACTGATGCAAAATTCCATGTTAGCGTATCCCTGTATAGGTCCAGTCTATTCTTCAAACAAGGACTGCTTATCCCTACTTACAACCCTTGAACCATTAACCCTGCCTTTAACTTTCTCTGGCATACTCAGGACACGCTTGTCACCCATCAGTTTTCCCAAACTACCACTATAATCAACCCTGCTTTAAAAATCTAAGATCTGGACAGAAAAAAAAGAGGAAGGGGGAACCTAAACCAATAAAAATACCCAACTCTCCCAGGACTGAAAGGTGGGCGAACTCAGATTGCCGGACTCCTTAAGATTTTTCCAATTAAAAATTTCTCAACCTCTTTTAACAACTTGTTTCAGAACTCAATGTTCTGAACTCCACATCTTGGCGCAACCCACACGATCTTGCCTGCGGTACAGGCAGGTTCAACCATAACCATAGCGTTCCGTCACCAAGTAGGAGGAGCGAAGCACATGCTTCACATTGTTTTTACTGCTGAGCAAGGTGCAGACAGAACACAATGGCCGTTAATTAAAAAAAAAAAAAAGCCAAACAACTGTGCACGGCTGTTTACATCCTGCTGATAACGCTTTCCCAGGAGGAGCTGGGCTGTTTCCCACCTGAAGCGTGGCTAGTTCAAATACAAAAGCAGTGCGCTAATGGGGGGAACGGACAGAAAGAGGGGACGACCCCGACACAAACCTAATGGCCGCGAACAACCAGCTCTGCTGAATACAAGGAGGGATTTACCATTTATTACTGTTACTATGAGAAAGCTGCGAGGCAGCGACACCCGATCAATGCACAGGGCCGGGGTTTAAGCCCCGCTGCTCCCAGAAACGCTTCACCTCAGGGTCGGCTCCTTCTGGCCCAGCCCCAGCCGCGGGGCTGTGACAGGCCGCTCCCGGGCCCCAGGCCCTGCCGCCCCCACCGCTCGGACCTCCGGTTCTCCTCCCCTCATCGGCAGCGCAGCCGAGGTCCAGAAGAAGGTCTCGCTGCGCCGCCGCCGCCCGCCCCCTCCCCGTCCCTTCACCTGGCGGCTCCCTGCTGCGCTTCGCATTAACCGGGACTCGGGCCGCGCTGGCGCCTCCGCTCCGGCCACATCAGCTCCCACCGCCGAGGCCAGCTCCAGCGTCTCTCTCTCTCTCTCGCCCGTCCCGCCCGCCTCGCTGCTCGCCTCCTTCCCCCCCTCTCTGTTTACTTCCCAGCAGCGGAAGCGACGCAAGCCAGCCAAAATGGCGCCGGGCGGGCGGCGTGGCGGCACCGCCTCCCCTCGCGGGCGGGGAGGAGGCGGCGCCGGCGCGGCCTCGGCGGGCGGTTGCCCGCCCTAACGGCTGCCCCGCGGCCGTTCCAGCGGGGCTGGGCCGCCCGCCCGCTCTCGCTGAGGGCGGTGGCTGCTGCGGGGCAGCCGGCTCCAACCCTCGTCCCCCCGCCAGCTTCTTTCTGCCTCCTCACCGGGCCGCCGTGGCGGGCAGGTCGGTGGCTTCC
>JAVSBS010001775.1:0-51003 GCA_033124195.1 Coracias cyanogaster
GGAGAAAGAGTCTGTGACCCAGCAGCAGCTGAAAGATGACTCTTCCAGCCTGTCAGAGGAACCTTCATCTGAAGCTACCACTCCTGTGATACCAACCACAGCAGAAAGTTTCTACTCCCAGATGTTTTCCACATACACAGGTGCAGGAGCGGAACCAGGTACCAGGAGTGTTTGGGATGTGTCTCCACAGATTCCGGATAGTGCTGCGAAAACACGTACAGCTGAAACCAAAGACTTTGTGTTTGCTGAAGAACATGGTTCTCCATTCACAAGGGGCATGGGGGACAGCATTTCACCATGCAGAAAGGAGTGCCAGAGTTCACAGCCCACACCGTTCTCCACAGAAAAACAACAGCAACCCTGTGTAAGTAGTCCCGAGCAGAAGGCACCATTTGCAGAACAGCTGATGACACTGACATCTCTCCCTGATGTGTTGACATCATTCCCTCATCATCAGCATGCAGATGAAACCACAGCCAATGGTCCAACAGAGGTGAGCACCAGTCTGCAAGCTTTCCAGAGTACGTACCATGCAGCAGAAGCAAAAGATGAGAAAACGTGTCCTGATTCTGACAGCAGTTTTTCTCCATGCGCAGGCAAAGAGGGCACAGGGAGGCAGAGCCGTCCTTCCTCTCTGATGTCCCCTGAACACAGTTTCCAGCCCTTTTTCCCAGATATGCAGAGGGGTGGAAAAACAGAGGACCGTGGAGATGCTTCCCATGAGATGGAGCCACATTTAGGAGGCAGTTTTGATTGTGGACAGAAATTTTCCTCATGTGAATACAAGCACAGGAAGGGAGAGCTCTCTCCCTCATTCATCAACCCGAGCCCTCATGAGCTCTCTGAAGATAGTGACCTCTCACAGGAGGATGGTCATCCTTCAGTGCAAGGAAGACCACCCAACACTGGTAGTAGCCCCATGCAAAGTGCCACAGTGGAGGAAACCCCTCCAACATCAGTGAGTGATTCCGGAACCTCCCAGTCAGACTCGGATGTCCCGCCTGAGACAGAAGAATGTCCGTCCATCACAGCAGATGCCAACATGGACTCAGATGAAGATGCCGATTTCCTCCCAGTGGACAAAGCTGTTGGGAGTGCTCATCATGCCAGTTCTAGGTCCAGCCATGATCCTCAGCCTGTTCCCATGGTAGATCCCCATCCCCATCCTCCTCACCCTGATGTCTGCATGGTAGACCCTGATATGTTGGTAAATGAGCAAAGCATGAGCAGAACTGATAAACTTTCCAAGAAAGACATAAAAGAAAAGAACAAAGGTGTGAGGAAGCCTTTGAGCAAACCCAAATCTTCCTCACCTGCCCGGAAATTAGATGTGAAAGGGAAACGATCACCCACTCCTGTGAAACAGCCAGTGGACAAATCTCCAAAATCTGCCACTGCCAAAAAAGAAAGAGATGGAGGAGATAAGCCGAAACCACGCAGTGCACTGGTGCAGCCACCTCACACAGAGGATGAGTTATCCCGGAGCAGTCACAGCAACCCCGGCAAGAGCCTTGTTAACGGCATCAAAACAAACCCCGGTAAGACAGTCTTGCTTAAGCACTCTTTCTCTCGTTAGGCAACATGGAGAAAAAGCACTGGGTTAAACGTAGCAGAGCAGAGAATAGGACTTCCCAGTCAGGCATTGAAAGTCACAAGGAGTGGTAAGGGAGAGAGGCTGGCACTTAGCTTAGAAAGATCAAGTCCTTCAGTGGGAAGGGTTTTGATAACCTCTGTTTTCTTTTTTCCAAAGCTTCCAATAGTCCTAAGAGCAGTTTGGGTGTGCCCGTGGGTCCACCCGTCTATGTGGACTTGGCATACATCCCCAACCATTGCAGTGGAAAGAACACAGATCCGGAGTTCTTCAAGCGGGTTCGAGCATCATATTATGTTGTGAGCGGGAATGACGCAGCCAATGGAGAACCAAGCCGTGCAGTGTTGGATGCGCTCCTAGAAGGGAAGTCGCAGTGGGGGGAGAACCTGCAGGTAAGTCAGGGAAATGCCAAGGAGCACGTGTGGTGCTCCTTGTGTCACAAGTGCTGGGGAGAAGGTGTGTGTCACAAACATACACCAAGAGGAAGCAAATGGTCCTGCTCTGCAGTCTGAGCAGAGTAACCGTTTGTACCCATGAGGAGGAGGAAGGCATCCACAGAACGGTGTGAGTGGAAGCAGGTACGTCCTCCTTTCCACACCCCTCTGAGGGGAGGAAGCATTTAGAGATTGTGCACTCCTTACCTGCTGCAGGACGAGCCTATCCTCAAGCGAAAACAAGCACCACCACAGTCTGAATGTTCATCACAGTGTCCCATGGCCAGTAGCTTTGTTGCTGGCCTTGCTAGCTGAAGACCTTTCTGATGGCAACTTTATCAGTGCTTTTAAACCAGAGTGTCCTTACACATCATTCTTGCTTAGTGAGGGTTGCAGGACACCCTGGCACGCTTTCTGAAGACAGGTACAAGAAAATGTGTATGTTCCTTCAGATGAAGCAGCCTCAGATTTCACGGTCCCCGAGTTGCACGTTGGGTCAGTAGGCACATAAAGTCTAATATCAGGCTGTTAACAGTGACCCCCTCAGCATTGTTCCTTTTCACACTGAGGGATCTCTGTTTCTGGAGCTGCACAGAGAGATGCTCTCCCCCACACTGCGGCCGGTTCCATCTCACACCATTAGTGCTGCAGTTTGCAGCAGCTCAGAGCGCCGCTGCACTATGCTGCATAAAATAACGCACCAGCTCTGCCGTAGAGAACCTGACATCTGAAAGGCATTAAGTAGAACAAGCAGTACCAAGGGTACAGTGTTCCAAAAATCAATGGGAAATTTTAGCCTCATCTCCTGTGGGCATTGGTTGTCACTGCAGTTGTTCTCAGACAATCATCCTTGCTGCTTTCTTTTCCCAGGTGACTTTGATCCCAACTCATGATACTGAGGTGACACGAGAATGGTACCAACAGACCCATGAGAAACAGCAGGAGCTAAACATCATGGTACTGGCAAGCAGCAGCACTGTTGTGATGCAGGATGAGTCTTTTCCAGCCTGTAAGATCGAATTCTAAATCTCCCATACTTCGCGTTCATCCATTGACTCTCCAATCACCGATGCAACATCAGAGACACCATCTAATCACAGTCCAGTTCTTCTCTGGTTTAGTCCTCTACATGGTTCCCATTTGTCAGGCAATCGGGTATCCATCTAGCTCAGCACTGGATGCCATGAGAAAGAAGTGCAGGGCTCTGTAAAATTCTGGACTGAGCTAAGAGTTTGTGCAAGAGCAGTTGCAGGCCAGGGGCACTTTTCCTTTCCCTGCTTTATTCTGCTGCCTGTACAGTTTCTGTATCCTATCTTGGCTGCCTTGCTGCTATGAGAGCTTGTTCTACTCTCTTCCTGGCTGCCTTGCCATTTTAACTTGCAGCACCACGAACCTCGTCTTTCTGGTGAGGGCTGAAGTGCTGCTGCTGCATGTAGACAGTGCATGAGGGGGTGGGGGGGGGCGCAGAGAAGAAAACTAATTTGCAAAGGAAGTGCACCCAGGAGATGAGGGAAGGTGAAACCCTCCAACTGTAACAACAGCGAAGGTCATTCTTCCGTCTCCCATCCTGAACATGCAGGTGGTGTTCTGAGCAAGGGGACCTGTACTCCAGCTAGGCAGGACCGCCGATGGCCAGCTCTGCAGGTTTCTGTCCCAAGTATCTGGTTGTGGCATCCTGCAACATCTGCTCACTATGCTCAGGTTGCTGGGACAAAGGACACGTTTGTTTGGGGGTGGCGGTGGGAGGGGAGGGCTCAGGCTGTTGTTCTTTGCTGCAAAGAGCACATTCCTAACCTGCTAACTTGAGCTTTGCTCACACAGAGTAGCCAGCTTGCTCCTGCGCATCAGCAGTGTGACAGCAGGAGGCACAGAGGGGCTGGTTCCTCAACAGTCACACCAAGAAAATCCAAACGCACAACTACAGCCCCCGCTAAAGCAGAAGGGCTGAAACAACCCAGGCCGCTCTTGGCCCAAGCTGTACGAGAAACCTCCCCACTCTTGTAAACCAAAGGCTTTCCTGAGGAGCGTGGCGAGGCTGCTGAGGAGCCTGCTTGCTGTCCTGAGAGAGGCCAGCGTCTGGCCAGGGTAGCGGATGTGTGCCAGCTCCGCAAGCGGCAGCAGGCTCCTCGCTGCTTGAATGCTGGTGGTCCAAGCCCTTTCACTGCCTTCAAGCTTTTTGTTGTCCCACTAAGTGTCCAGGGCGCGGGGAACAGAACCTGTGGTGTGCTGAAGGAGAACCTCCTCCAAAAACTCTTGGGGAAAGTAGTCTAGTGTTACTCTAAGTCCCTCCACACCCGTGGCAGGAACACGCAGACTCCTGTGACCAGCAGAGGTGAGGTGCTGCCAGAACCGTACTGCGTCCAGCTCGTGCCCGGCTGTGGCCGAGTGTCCTTGCGCTCTGGCCGTCCTGCTGTGTGCTGTGAGCGCGTCTGACCCAACAGTCACCCCAGGCCTCCTTGGCGTGCACACCCGCTCCAGCCCCGGCAGCGAGGGCAGCTCAGGAGGGCGACTGCGCAGAGCTGAGCCCACGGCACCTGTGAGCCTTTGCCACAGCCGAGAGCATCGCAAGAGGGGCTTGCGACAAAGATGGCTTTTCTCTTTGTGCAAGACACAGGGCAGCAGTAGGGTGTGCGCTGGGCAAGGAGAGAGGAGATGGAAGGCAGTGCTGCAAGGCGTGACGTACAGCTCAAAGGTATTTCCATCTGCTGTGTCACCCGCTGCGCTTGGCCCTCAGCCGAGCGCTGACTCCGTAATAAGCATCCTGGGACCCTGCGTTGTGCTTGCCTGGGACGCTTCAGTCTCAGCGCTATTTCTTTGGCAGCTGACATGAAGAAAACGCTGCTTAGAAACCTTCTCCTAGGACTAAAATGGAGTTTCTAGGGAAATGGTTTGTTTTGCATTTAATTTATATATTTATTTTTTGATGTTGATGTTAAGCTACGTTTCGTGTGGATTTAATATTTTAATTTATACGTTAACATGACACCATGTGCTCTTAGTGTCAGTCCAGAGGTTTCTCAGTACAAACACTTAGATGCTGCAATTTAAACAAGAACAGCAATGTAAAAGGACCATAGGGAACTTGCTGGCAGCAAAAAGGGTCTCTGTGCGCAGGCCGCAAGGCTGTGTCTAAGCCCAGCAGCTGCAGGACAAAGCGGGAGGCCGGCCACCCCTCCCCTGGCAGCAGCCAGCTCCTGTGGCACAGCCCTTCTTCGGACTGTGGAGCTTACTCAGGGATTTAGCAAATCCCTGCCCTGCACCGTGTCCATTTTCACCATGGGCTCGTGGCCCGAAGAATCACCATCGTTCGCGGTAAGGTGGTGGGGTCAGCATCCCTGAGCGTTGTCACGGCTGCGGGTGGTTCAGCACCAGCTCCGCTGCCCGCACGCTGCCGGTGGGTTGAGCTCCTGCCTCGCTGCCAGGCACGAGCGGAGCCAACGTGACCCTCAGGGGCTGGCCCCCGGCACCCCTGAGTGTGGCTATGTGTACAAGCTACTGCACTAACTTTAGATAGACCCACACATGAATGTTTTCTCAATTCTAAACTTGAAGCAATTGTGACTAAGCGGCAGTACGAGTGGGGCTTTGCGAGGTGCCAGCATCCTCCAGGCAGGAGCGTGGCCGCTGGCGAGTGTTCCAGAAGCGCCTGCCCCCGCGTGTGAGCGCCCGCGCTCCCGGCTCTGCTGCTCGACAGCTTGATCCTATGCCAGTCTGCTTCCCTGACCTCAAGGCTCCACACTTTTTTTTTTTCAGTCTTTTGTGGCAGTCTGTTCTGCCCTCAGCTTCTCTCCCTCCCTCTCTGTCTTCCTCCCCGCGCCCCGTCTTAAAAAATTACGGGAATAAGACTTGTGAAAATGCCAATCTGTAAAGGGTCTGACCCTGCTGGGCCTGCAGGAGCCAGCGGAACCCATCCGGAGCCAGAGGTAACACAGCGCTATAGAGAGAAACAGTTAAACTCTGCTTTTGCTTGTTTCTGCATGTGGGCAACAACGCGTAATCTTCCTGTATGTAATAGGTACAAAATACTATTTTAAACCTATAATTAAAAAAGTGAACGTCTTAACTGTATTGAAATGGCAACTTGTGCTCCTAGCTTCTTCTACGCTAAATGTTTTAAGAACAGAGCCCTGATTCTTTTCTTCAGCATCATGTTTCTCTTTGAATTTAGTTCCTTGAGTTCTGTCCTTTTGCCCATTTCCATGTGAAACACTCTGTAACTAACTGCTGTCAAGAGAGGAGCCCAATACATTAATAATAAAGCCACATTAATTGCGAACAAGAACACTTCAGCGGTTTCAAGCTGTTCTTTGGGTGAGTCCCTGCTGGGGCAGGACACTGCTGCCGTGCGTCCCGTCCAGCTGCTGCCCAGCCCAGGAGCTCAGGTGGCTTTGCCACCACCACCACAGCTTCGCTGGCAGCTGCTAAGCCTCCTGTGCCCCAGAAAAGGGACACGCACGTCAGGGGCGCGGGGCCGATCTGGGACAGCCACCCTCCCTCCTTGGCCCCAGTGGGGTGATGTGCAGCTCCAGCCACCTCCCCTGCAGAGGACATCTCAGGGCCTTGCAGAGCTGGCCAAGAGCCCAGGTGGGGATGCAGCCACCGCTGCTCCAGCATGGATCCTGGCACGGTCTGTCCTGCGTGGAGCCCAGCACGGTCTGTCCTGCCAACGCTGCAGCGCCACACTGGTCCTGAGTCGTGACCTCCATTGTGGCCCTCTGCCTGCCCCTGCACATGGCAGCTCTGACCAGCACTGGTGGCATTCCTCAAACTGGGAACGTTCCTGGTGCTGTGGGACCACTGCAGTGCCAGCCACCAGGGCAGTGCCCCTGCATCAGGGGCTGTGGCCACCCCGGGCATGATGGGGCATCACACGCTGCCTGTCCCCTGGCAGCAGAGGTACTGCTGCAGAGCCCCAACCTGCCCTCCGAAGGAGAAGTCACCCCATTTCATCTCCTTTAGCTCCCCAACAGAGAGCCTCAGCTTTCTGTCTGTGCTGGAGCACTGGCAGGAGAGGCTGATGCCCGCTCAGCTCTGCTCTTGCCTAGCTGTTCTCAGGAGGAATCGTGATGGCACAGTTGAATGCAAAGGAAAAGGAGAGCAGGTACGGAGCTACAACCCTCCTCAGATTTGTAGAAATAGTCTCAATTTAGGGATATGTAGGTTTCCATTTTTCATCACAACAAAACCCCTTCCAGCCTCTCTCCCCGGCCCAATCTCTCCCTGAGCTGTAGAGCTGCAGCTGCTCCCCAGGCATTATTCCCTTTCCATTTCCACGTGAAAAAATGGGCTGAAGATCAGGGAACATTATAAATAACAGTGGTTCTCGTGAGTGGCAGGGATCTACCCAGGAGTTAACTGCTGCAGCACACAGACGTCCCTACTTGCAGAACGTGGCCCTCAGAGCCTCGCAAGAAAGGCCATGTCTGTGCTCGGCTGACGTGGCACAACCCACCAAGAGCTCGTGGGCAGTGCCTCTGCCACGCACAGGGACGCTTCAGCCGGCAGCTGTCTGCTCAGGGGCAAAGGGTTCCCACCAGCAAAGCACCCTCTGGGCTCCCTGGCACCTGGAGTCCGTCCATCTCCTGCATTGGCCGGCAGCGTGGCAGGAGGGCAGCTGGCATCACGAGCACCCCATGGCCATTTCCTTGCAGCGCAGGGGAGCAGACAGGCAGGAGATCTGCCGGGCATTTGTACATGGTAAAACAATGCCACAGCAGGCTCCAGGGCCCTGGAAGCAACGAGGTCACAGCTGGGTGGGGGTGAGCACCCCAAAGCCAGGCCCTCACCCCACCAGACCCTGCTCCGTGACCTGTTGCACCACCTCTGAAGGAGCTGTGCCCCTCTCAGCAGTGACTGCTGCGGCGGGTGGTGCTGGGCCTGTCAGGACAACGCCTCTGCCCTGCTCAGGGACACAGTCTCTGCTCCGTGGGCGCTGCCTGCCCCGGGCGGAAAGATGCAAACGCTGGCAGGAGATGCAGCTCCTGTGCCGGGCAGGGACCCTGCTGCAGGTGCCACCACTGCTGGCGCTGGGGGGGTGCAGGCAGATGGGGATGGTGGGCGCGGGCACCACCAAGGGGCACAAGTGGGGTCTGGTGCTGCTCTGCCGCCTGCGGTCCTGCAGCCAGCTCGGGGCAGGGACACGCTGCAGGCCCACGGCCTCAGCCAAGGCGCCTGTCCTGACAGGTCTTTAACACAGGGGTGCCCGGGACAGCAGAGGGATTCCTTCCAGCCCCAGCAGAGCCTGGCACTCATCCTGCAGAGCACAGGCGGGCGCGGCAGCCAGGCCCCCTCCCAGCGTGGGGCTGCACCCCAAATGTGAACACCCATGAAAGCTCTTAAACCCCCAGCCTGGCAGTGAGGGATTGTCAGGCATGGCAACAGGACATGGGACCCAGGACCTGCCTGGAACTGACAGGAACGTGTAGACCCAGCGGAAGGAGCCAAACACGCTGCCCCAGTGTCTTCATCCTACCGCAAACCACCCTGGGAAGCCAGGACCTCTTCCCCAATACCATCAGTTCTATGGAGAAAAAAACCACAAGGCAGTGCCCGGCCTTCTTGAGCACAGGCCCGTGCCTGGGCGCTCCTTCAGCCACCGGCCTGTCCCAGCAGGGCCCCAGCCCGGGCGCCTGCACACGCAGCGCTGAGCGAGCCGCACCAGAGACAGAGACACATCAGCCCCACAGCGTAGATTTACTGTGAACACACACCATCACAACACCGCGTGGAGATCTTTGGGCACAGCTTCACAGAAACACAGATCCTAGCTACAGACGAACACGCAGACTTGTCCAGGAGCACAGGAGGGCGGGCGGCACAGCCCTGGCCCGCGCGGGCTGCGGCGAGACACCCATGTGGATCTCGCCCTCAGGCTCGTGCTCACAAGTCATTTACATAAATACGTATTAAATACTTTTCATTTTATATATAATAAAGATTTCTCCTTATTTGTTTCTAATAATTTGTTCAAATAGCAGTTTCTTTTAATTTCTGTCACCAAGACTTCAGAGCGATACCCTGCCTGACCCCTGGGGACTAGAAATAACCCGTGTATGTCCTCCCTGCCCACCTCTCTCAGGCTGGAGCCCCGGGCTCCTGCCCGCTTGCCCCAGCCCAGCAGGAAAACATCCAAGTCCACGCCAAAGAGATGTTTTCTTGCAAGTGGAATCTTGAACCTGATTGCCTCATTACTCTCCTTTCCACACTCATCCAGAAAGCTTTCTGCTTCGCCTCGTCTTCCTGCCATAGACTCTCTGGACCTGTTTTTGGCAGCCAGTGATGGGCATTGAGAGAGGAAGAAGGAAGGAACAGAGAAGAGGTTGGTGGTTGTGATGGATCTGATTACTTTGGGCCCAGAATGCCTTTCTCTGAAGGCTATGGGCCAAAAAAATCTCAAGGGAGCATCTGTCCCTTTTGGATTTACCACCCCAAAAGCCTTGGCTGTACCCATCCTCTAACTCTGCTGTCCCAGTGAGCATACGGCTCCTAGGACACCAAAGCAGCCCCGTGTCCCTGCTCCATAGAGGTGCCATGCTGGCACCAAGACTGCACGTGTTGCTCGTTTAATGAGGCTGATGGGGCATTGTCTCCTGCCAAATGGCAAAGAGCTGGCTTGTGGAAGAGCAGAGCGGACTCGTCCACACCCCCGAGTCCTGTGGCCTTGGGACATGGCTTGTTCTGTGCTGTGGACAGCCAGCTGCACGAGGTGCTGGGCTGCCTCCATGCTAGAAGCGCTTGCAGTGTGCTGCCCAGTGAGCCACTAATTCTGCTGATCCTCCTGACCAAGCGGCTGCAGCTCCTCCACGCTTTTCTCAGGAGACAGTTGCTGCTCCTGGCACAGGTGACCAGACAGAAGCTGGCCTGACAGAGCACTGTCCCCCAGCAGCTCCTTGTCCAGATGCTCTGGGTCCAACACCTCTCCCAGCAGCTCCTCTTCACAGGGCACCAAGATCTCCTTGGACAGCCCTGAGTGCTCCAGGCCAGTTGTTCCCCCCCCACACCCCTCACCTGGCTTCACTGTCTCCTCAGCCAGCCTTACATCAGACCCTGCACCACACTTGGGGTTTCCTGTGTTACTTGGCTCTAACATTTCCCCAGCTGATTCTTCTTCATCCAGCTCCACTATGCTCTTCTCCTCTGGGTTACAGTCCTCCTCCACCAGCACCTTCTTGCACAGCTCCAGGACTCTGCCTGTCTCTGGGCCCTTATTCCAAGTCAGGGTCTCTGGGGCACCTGGTTCTGCCACCAACAACCCAGATGTCCCCACCTCCTCATCAAGCCCTCTGCCCAGAGGCTCTCTCGCTTCCTGCTCAGGAGACTGGCCAGGCAGCTGTTCCTCACTTTTTGGGGGACTGCTGGAAAGTTTCTCAGTGAAGCTGAAGCGAGTGCAGTTGTCCACAGAGGTTGGGGAGGATGGGCCTGCACTGGAGACCGTACTGGAGGGGCCACTGCTGTCTGCAAAAAGGAAGAAAAGTCTTAAACTCTTAGCTGATATTTCCCCAGCTCAAAGCCTGGGCACACCCAAGTTGTCACCGTCCCACAGTTCTACAACCAACAGCTGAGGGTTGTCTCCATGCCAAGCAACCTAGCAGGGGCTTGCAGCTGTTCTTCAGTGTGTTTCTGGCAGTTCAGCTGATGAAGACACAAGCACGAACACCACCATTACATCTTGCCATGCAGCGCTATGTTGGCACGAAGCCAAGAGTGGATTCGTTGTCATTATAGAGCAAAATGTGACATGTGTTGTTGGGCTTTGAGCTGAAAAGCAGCTTCTTTCATTCACTCATTATTATGGAACACTCTCAGCTTCAACTCTGCTCCTCTTGGCTCCTGACACACACAACCCCTGAATGTTGAGCTAGAGTCACCACTGGAAGAAGAAATATTCCTTCTCCACTGATGCTTATTCTTGCCTTATTGTATAATGAGCAAAACTAGAGAACAGATCTGGATTATTTCTAATCCAATAAAGGGGAGAGGATTAAACAACTGTTTTCAGCCAGATTTCCCTGACCTCGCTGCCTACAGCAGCACACGCTGCTGCGGGACAAGGAGCGTACAGCCAGGAGAAGAGCAGGTCTGCTCTTTCAGTGGCAACCTTCACTTGCATTATTAAGGCAAAGGGGGCTAACAAGTCACCAGCTCTTCAGAGACTGTGACCAGTGAGGCCCAGGAGCTGCAGAAAAGCCTCTAAGAGAAGAACTCAACAACAGGCTGTCCTATATGGAGCCCCAGGTGAGGCATGGAGGTGGCTGGCTGGGAGAAGAAGGCATTTCCACATGCCAGCACTGTGCTGACTATGACATGGAGAATCACAAAACTTGAGGTGAAAATGAAGCACATTCAGGTCCTTCGTGTCCTACTGCATAAAGCAGAGGATGTCTGGAGAGACAGCACCCATCCAACAGTAGATGTCTCCATGCTATACAATCCTAGAGAGAGTCCCTTTTTGCATCTTTCTTTGGAAGCTTTTTCCACACGGCATATGACTACTTTCCCTTTTACCCATTGCCCATTTCTGTTTCTGTTCCTCTGAGGGCAGAGCACAGAAACCCTGAGCATGTAAACCCAGCTTCCACCACTGGGCACCCGTTTCCTCCCTCCCTCACCAGCTCATTCACCCCTGACGAAGAAGGAAGCACACTCACACCAAGGAGGCTTATCCGAACGCTGGCGCAATGGCAGAGAGGATGATGACAGGATTCGCTGGGACATAAAGGGGTCTCCTGGTATCTGGCTGACAATCATTGAATCAAACAAAGCTTCAAGAGAAAAGATACACAGATCAGTAATATTCAGACAGGCATAAAGGAAGGGCTCGTAACCCAGCAGCCAGGAGCAGGCACCTTGGGAAGAGCTTGAGAACAGTGCAAGTCCAGAGCCATGCCTGTCCGTCAGCTCCTGGGAACCCATGGCTAAGATTTCCCAAGCTGGAGTTTGTATTCACATCACCGTATTTATTACCAATTATGTATCTGTCAAGTAAGTGGCCTAGAATGGCTCTGAGCTGGGTTCCAAAGCTCACTCCTGAGCTAGAACGCCGTGGAACAGGTTTCAGAGACCATGCTTATGGCCAGTTCTGTCTGGCTGATCTGTCCTGATAAAGCAAAAGACCAAAAGTTCTCCTCGCCTCAACTCTGTTCTGGCTTACCCAGAGACCAGCCCACCTCACCAGTACCTGTGGTAGACTGGACATGTGATTCGCTGCAGCTCCTGCACACAGCCGTCAGGAACTCGTTGACCTGTCGCAAAGAGAGGGAGTTGTGCAGAGTCTCCAGGGGATAAATGGTGGGAACCATGGAACAGCCTTCAAAACCTGGAAAGAAACCCAATCAGAAAGTGAATAGAGCAAACAGCAACCTAAGTCCATGCAGGAGCACGTGTGGCTGAAGGAGCTGGGCAGTCTGGGAATCAAACAACAGGCACACTCAGGTCTATGGTCACCTCTTCTAGGCCACGAAAATCGCCACTAGGCAATCACATGCAGTAACAGACCTGAAAGCAAGCGTCCAGGCACACGCAGGAGGAGGGGGAAGAGGAGGAAACACGTCTAGGAGCAGCCGTGTTTGCTGCAAAGCCTGTGACCTTCTTGCTAAAAAATACAATTATGATTAAGAACTTGGCACAGTGCCCACACTTTACAGATGCTAAAGAGAATTTGAGTGAAGTCAACAGAATTTCCATAAAAGGACTCCCACCACCAGTGACAGCCCAGCCTGGGACACACAGTCCCTTCTCCCCGTCAGCGAGGCTCTGCACACCGGTGCCGGTGCAGGGAGCCACAGAACCTCCCTCTCGCAGCAGACCCTCTGGTGTATGCCGGACAGGCTGCATCCCGAGGAAGGGCTGGGCAACAGGTTGAATTATTTGTCCTCTTAAGAAGACTTCACTGCCAGCAAACCCAAAATTTGCAGAAATAGGTATCTCCACATCTAACAGTCGCGTGCTCAGAGCTAAGCTGCATCACAACCATTCACAGTAAATTCTGTGCCACTCGAGTCAGCGGGGTGTTATGGCAAAGCACCTTCCTCTTCATCCAAGCTTCTTGGCAACACTTTGTGGAACCAAGCCAATCTGAAACTGTCAGAAGAGCAAGGAAGAAACAAATGAGTCTCTGGGCATATGGAATGAGGCCTCCTCCTGCTCTGTGCCTCTTGAGTTGAAAGGCTTCTAAACTTCTTAAGCTTAAGCTTCCCATCCTGGGACTCCATAGCTCCTGCCAAGGAGTAAAGAAAGACCCTGGGAAAGAATTGGGTTTGTTCTTAGAGAGAAGGAAAATTACTTTGAAATGCTAAAAGTCTAACAGCTCTCGATGCATTACTGTGTCAGGATTGTGGCCAGCACACTGACAGCTTAAAACTGATCCCTGCAGCTGGACAGCACCAAAGGAGAGGACCTTGAGCACCTGGATTATCTGCTAAGTGTAGTCATCATTCTAGTCACCTCTAGGACGGATTTTGCTCCAATCTGCTCACCTAACCCAGTTCTGCAGGAGGCAATGAGCAGGAGCCAGCAGATGGTATTTAGAGTGAATCCACATGCGATATGAGGAGGCTGCAGACCAGATCATCACCAGCCTGCAGTGCTGCAGACCTCCACTGCCATAACAGCTACTGGAGATAGAGAACCCTCCCGACAGTCCAGAGGGGTTGGTGACCTATGCCACAAAGGGTCTACAAACATCAATTCAAGACATGAAGGATAACAAATCCTTGGCTAGAACGAAGGAATGTAAGACACGGGAAAAATGTCATACTCTTCTGTCCCTTGCTGAGAATTCCCTGGAGTGGAGGTGCTGAGTAAGGAAGATTATCTGTTCATTAATTCTGTCATAGCCATTGTGGGGCTAGAGCTAAAGGAAAAAGGTGAGAGCAAGACTTAATGAAGAGCCATGTGGAGGTGGTTGTGGACCAGCATAGTAGGAGGCTAATGTCACTTCACAACAGAATCTGGCTTAAGAAAGGCCAAAGTTGGCTCTGCTCTTGGGGTCTCCAAAGGAAAAGGGAAGAAGTTGGAACATAATGTAAGACAAAGCAATGTAGTTGCAAGATACACTGGAGGCACTGATGGGGATCCGAGTTCTTGGGCACTCCTCTAATGAAAAGAAGAAATGAAAAAGTCCAGCATTAAAGGAAACGTGATGCTGACAACACTGCTGATGTGAAACGATGCACCTCTACCCCTGCTCACACAGCTCTGCGCAGCACCACGCCACTTAACTTGTCTCAAGCAAGTAGAGAAAAAGGCAAAAGTTTCCCTTCTCAAGGTGTTTCCAGGGAATCCTTCTCACTCCTGTAGGCAGCCACCTCCCTTGACCTGCTTTGCTGCTGGGGAAAGGGCAACCACGGCGGAGCCAACGCAGAAGTCACTGCTCCAGACCGCAATCCTCACATGTACCACAGCAGCAGCCAGTCCCCTGCGAAGGCTCCCACCTCTGCTGCACCACACACGTTTCCCAAAGAACTGACATCTCTGGGAAGGGGCAGGAAACATAAACCTTGAGTGCAAAGCACAGGAACCTCTCCAGCCTGACGGCCACCCAGCGCTGACCGCCCGGCGACTGCTGAGGCTGCTCAAGACTCTTGCCTGGGGCCTGCAGGGCAGGAGTCTGTGATGCAGAAAACAGCACAAGAAATAAGAATTCCATTCAGTTTGTACCTAAGTCAAACAGCAGCCGGCAGAGGAACAAGTTTTGGCTTCCATGTCAATCAGGCTTGACTACACTGGCTGCATTAGGACAATCTGTCTCCTCCGGAATCAGGCTGGCTCTGCAGGGAGAGGTATGTGGCAGTGGTCTGCAGATCGCAGAAGCTAGAAACGAATCCCAAAGTCAACTGTAATCTTCTCTGGGAAAAGAGCACAGCGTGGTTGCTGTGCTGAACAAAATTTTCTGCTCAGTAAAATAGGAAGAAACTGTCAGAGTAAAGAAAACAAGATTTGGTTACGGGAAAAACCTTAGGATACACAGCGCAGAGGAATCTGCAGAGTACGTGTTACTTCACAACCCCTGCAAAGATCTGCCTCTTAGCAGGTGACCTCAAAGAGAGTCAAGAAGCACCACCTTTCTAACTCAAGCACACAGCGATGAATACTGAAATAGCCAGTGCTTGCTTTATGATTACGTGGCTCGAACGCCAAGGAAATACGTCACCGATCTCTGAGTGAACCCCGTGTGCTGCGCTACCTCCCTTTCACAGCAGATCTAACAGGTACTTTCACCCATTTAGCTGCCTTTCCTTCCGTCACCCTGAGGTCCGAAAGGAAATTCAACCCAAGGTGTTAGCAGCAGAACTAGAATAAGCAGATTTTTATACAGGGAAAAGGGAAGAAGACGGGAGAAAATATGACCTTGAATTCACTTGCATCTTCTTTATTACTGCAGTCTAAACCCTTGAAAGGAAACCAACACCATTTCATTAAGAGGAAACACCTAATTTGAATCAAGATAACACAAAGTTTCCTAAATTCTATGTATGCACCAGAGAGACAAGAAGAAAGCTTACTGTGCAATATGAGTTGGGAAAGGACACATGCTCGCCCTGGGATGAAAGCAGTACGGTTGTCCCTCAGAGCTGGTAATCCACCAGACCACCTGGGAGCCAGTAGACTTCCTGACTAGTGGGCATGACAAGAGAGTAGTCTCCAAGTACTCCAAATGGCATGTTCCTCAGCTTTACTAAGATGAAGCTGAGGTCCCAAATATGGCAAGCTTCTCTACTACCAGAGTGGGCTCATTAAAAGACAGAATGTACTTGCTGCTGCAGCAGGCTGGCAAGGGGAAAGTAGCCAAACCATTGTCAGCCAGCAGACAAAGACAGAGGCCAAGGAAGACTCGAGTGAGAAGTCTTTCTGGTCCAAAGCAATCCTTTTTGTGTATTATATTTTTGCTGGCGAGTTCTGAATGTTACGACACACAATCTGATTAGCAGAAGTTGTCAAGTTACTAGTTACTACCCAGCTCGCCAGCTGTGAGCTCTACACTGGAGTTGAGAGGGTGCCTTTCTAAAGGAGATCCTGAAAGCACCCACCGACCAGCAGCTCTGCAGGCCAATGGTCTGTGTGCCAGCTCTTCTGGAGTAAAGAAGCACTTGCCCAGTCTCAGCAGATTCTGAAGGGCACGGGAGAAGGCACACTCAGCAAGTTCCTCTCTACCACGTTTGGTCAGTCCAGCCTTACTTTGCTGGAGAGCTCCATGTGCCGCGTGTATTTGGATGTGCTTAGAAATGCATACAGACATGAACGAGGATTTCTGCTAACCAGCCTTTCTAAATCCAACCTGTACAGTCAGCCTGAAGGTCTATCGTAGTTCAGCACCCCCCTGCCCACAGTGCCAGAAGTAGCTACAAACGAAGGGCTACGAGACAAGACAGCACGTAGTGACTCTTCCCCAGAGCAGTCCCCCACACTCTGGTGACCTGTAGCTCAGAAGGGCTCTGATGTGTCACTTCCATGTTCTCTAGTCTCCCCTCAGACACAGTTAAGCTGCCAGCATTCCCATGTACCGTGGTGAGGAGTTACACTCTGTGTGGAAAAAATCAACTTCTGTCAGAAGCTGCCTCTACTCACTTCATGAGAAACCTCCTACTCCTGTACTGGAACAGATGTTGGACTGTGGATCCTCATCACCTCTCTCCAGAACACTCCAACCAGTATCACAAACATCTTTCCCAGGCTGCAAATTTCTACCTTTTCTGCATTGTCCTAAGTGGTGATGGTCACTGATCAGACCCCACCATTTTCTAGATGAACTTGGGGCTGTTCCCCTTTGTCAATTACATTTCTTTGCACTGAACATCACCTGCTGATTTACTGCCCGCTCATTATCACAGGGCCATTCTCTGGTTCTTCACAGCCAACATTTGGCTTCCGTTTTGTGAAGATTCACTACCAACATGAACTTGCTTTACACTCCTCTCTTCCCAGCTATGACCACACAGATAAGCACAGGTTCCCAGATTGCTTTGGGGCTCCACTGTTGATCTTTCCAACTAAGGATGTCAACTGCACACTTTTGACTCCCCGATTCCATCTTTAAAATTGTGTTTTCTTTGTGTGGATAAAAGTATGTCCGAAAGCCAAGAGAGAGAGAACAGGCGTATGTAGTTTTCACCAGGGGGGAAACTTGCGCTGTCAGCTACAGGGACCAGAGAAACGTCTACTCTGAGAAGAATTCCAGCAGGAATCCCAAACATGCTAATGAACTGTGGGCTTGATGACAGACTGAGAAAAAAGCAAGAACGAACTCGCCAAGTGCAGAGATCTGATTTCCACACGGAAGGCTGCTGCACTGAGGTACGTAACTCATACATTTGGCTGCATTAGGGCAGGCTGCCCAACCCAGCACCACGCCGCAATATTTGGCATATTGCTGCCCAAAGTGCTGAGCTCATTTCCTTGGTTCCTACTGGAGCCCACAGGAGATGGCCGGGATCTGCAGCAGGGGAAGCTCAGCTTTGGCTTCGGAGCAGTCTGTTGCCTTCCAGCATCTCTTCCCTTGAAGCAATTTTGCTCCTCTTTAGTATTTGTTGCTAGGAGACCAAGGATTGTCCTGATTATATGTGAAAAGAAACTGCCATCTCCAAATTACCTACTTGACAGAAAGGGCCATATCAAGAAAAAACAGACAGTGTAAGAAAAATCCTAATCTTCCAGGCTCTGCAAACACTTGATCCTGTTGCTTCACCACATGAAAGCCTCACTGTCTCTGTCCCTTCCACCTAAGGGTCTGAATGAAGAGGAGGCCCATGCATCACACCACACAGCTCAGCAAGGCACATGCACCAAGCAGGTTTTGTGGTGCACAAGATAAACACTGCCAGCCAGCCCCAGCTAGCTGCCCCTCTCAGAGAGGAACCTTTCCATTTGGACCTCTCAGAAGCTCCAGGACCTCAATGCATCAGACTTCCCGTCTGTGCCAGAGGCTGAGAAACACTGGAGAAACAGCAGCAAGCTTTGATTTATAACATCTAGATCCAATGCTGAAATCATCTACGTCTCCCCACCAGACATGACATGCTGCAAAGGCCCCAACAGGCAGAACAGATGCCATGCAGTGTAGCCACGCAGAAGCTCAGTTTCCACCCTATCTTAACTTGGTCTCTCTAGAAACACCACAATCCCACAAGCACTCACTTCCCCAAACTTTCCACAGCAAGTTCACTCTGCGTGTGACCAGCTGCAGCACCTCCTTAATCCTCTTTCTTCCCACACTCTTACTATTCACTTTGGTCACTTCATTAATAACAGGACACCTTGTGGCATCCCACCGAGATCTGCACAGGGGCATCATGCCAGCAGGGCACCACACCGGTGGGAGCTCAGCATCTAACATGAAGGGAGCTTAAGGGCTTACCCTGGCTAAAGGAAGGAGGCAACCAACAATTGCCGAAGATGGAAAGAGCAGCGGCAGCCACAGGAAGAGCGCGGGCTCTGCGTGGAAAGGCTCCTCCAGAACTGCTGGGTGCAAGAGCCCACACAGCTTGCTGCAGCAGCAGCTGAGATTTGAGTGATGCAGTGAGGGAAACGCTTTCCTTTTTTAGAAGCAAAGCATACTTTGCATTCTCAAGCAGACAGTGGTCCCTGCTCAGCTACAAGAGCACGGGCTGGAGGCAGCTGCAGCGTGCAGTACCGTAAAGACACTCCAAGTCCTTCTGCCCTGAGATCAGCCAGCTCCTGAAGAGGCGCAGGTGGTAGGAGCACTGCTGGAGGTGATGGGCTAGAGTGGCATCCAGGGAGATGTTCCGGCTCGTGGCATAGTCAGAGGAAAAACGGCGCAGCAACTGGGCAACGTGGTGGTGCTCAAGCACATCTGGAGGAAAGGGGCCACAGAGAGTGAGAGGAGAGGGGCTGGTGCTGCTGGACAGACAGAGGCTGCGGCGATGTGGGACGGAGCTGTCAGCACCAGAGCTGCTGGGTGGGAAAGGCCCACAGCACATGCTGAAGCCCAGTCCCTCCCCAGCAAGCAGGCCAGTGGCAGCCCTAGATCTACACGCCCGCGGGCACGCTGCAGCGGGCAGCCTTCCCCCCGGCACAGCCTCTGCCAAGCACAGCCGCAGCACAGGGGCTGCCCCTTCGGCAGCGAAAACCTGCCAAGCGGATAACTTCCAGGACACGTTCCAAGCCCAGTGCGGCTCAGGTCTGGCTAGACGAGGTCAGGCCCACGCTTGCCCTCGCACAGCTGAGATAAGAAGCCCAGACTGCCCATGGAGCAGCCGAGTCCTGCGCCCGAATGCAGCCAGGCACCACAGCACAGGGGAGAGAGCGAACGGCCCCGCCCGGAACGACCGGAGCCTGCGAGAGGGACGCAGGGACAGCAGGTTTGCCCGAAAGCGTAGCGTTTGGTGTGGACAAACAGAGGGGCACAGAAGTGCTGACCTCCCTTCTCTAGACCCTCAGAACAGCCCTGTGCAATCTTCTGTGATATCCTTCAAGGCAGACAAGATACTAACACACAGGCGTGTCTTCTGCTCCACGTACACAGCCTCAGGGCTCACCACACGCTCCCAAGCCTCTCAAGACCAGGCTGTGAACCATCTGGCCTGATGCCATGCTTGGGCACTGCTCTGTCTCACCCGTCCCACTTCACCACACAGCGGCAGCTCTTCAGAAGCAAAATCCAGATCCAGAGCTGTGAATAGATTTTGCATCCTCAGGTGAGTGGTTCATGGGGCTAAACATCCTTCCTGCTAAAACCAGTGCCAAGCCTAGACGAAATATGCCTAACTTCAAGCTTGCACCTGCTGGACTTTTGTCTTTGTTTTCTTGACAAAGGAGCACTTTGCCATTAGATATATTAGTTGGGTTCTTGGGAAAAACCTGACCCCCAGTTTCACGTTGCTGTATTTGGGGTGGGGGCAGTTGCTTTACTGTGTGGCTTAGGAAAGACTGGTGCTTGGTACAAGTTTTCCTGGCAAGATAGAACACCACATCCCGCGGACATACACCACGTGAGCTCGAATGGTATCCAGACACACAAACAAATCGAGCAGTTGACCACTCTGGGAAAAACAAAACCAAGCAAACACAGAAAATCAGCTCCTTTCAGTTATTTGAAACGATAAAGCCACATTTAGCTGCCCCTTCCATCTTTCCCAAAACTTTGGTCTTCATAACAGTCTTCTGAACTTCTTTCATCTTCCAGATCATGCAGAGCAGAATATCTTCATATTTAATAAGCAACAAGATTGTAGAAGCAGCCTTGATCATACAAGACAGAAACAACCTGGCATCTTTCAGTGACCTGCTTTGGTTCTAACTTGTCTCAACAGCAGGAGCCATGATGGGAGGAGTGGTGCTGTGAAACAAACTTTTTCAAAAGTGTATGTGCAAGACTTGGATAATAAACACTAGTTCAAGGCATCTGCTACAACAGAGCTAGTGGTCTTTAACCTCAAGAGACTCACAGTTCAGGTGTCAGGTTAGTAGCAATATGAAGCAGAGGTAGTGACTTAACAGAAGCACTGTCAGATGTCCTTTACCAAGCTTTTTCACCAAGCTTTTTGGTATCTACGAGCACGACAGGAGTCAAGCAGGTTACATCACCCTGGGTGATGTGGTGCTAGTCCCCTCCTACCTCAGGCAGGCAGCAGGCCCAAGTCACCACTGTCCACCAACAGCAGACAAGTGCAATCTCTGGAGAGACACCATTCCCAGGATTTCTGCAGGAAAGGTGAGCCTACTCCCACCAACATCACCATGCCTGGAGTAACTGAGGGACCACCCTAAGAGACAAGTTTGTAAATAGGAGGCCAAGAGGTTACCAGTGCTCCTATGGTGGCCAGGCTGAGGAACACCGTGCGCAGAGGGAATGCTGGCAGGCTGTGCTCCTCCAGGTGACACATGGGGAGCCTCAGGCTATCCTTGGTTCGGTCCTGCAAATCCGCACTGTAGAAACTGAGGACCTAAGCTGCTGATACTCTTAGGATACGGAGTGGACATCCCCCTCCCCAACACCCAATCCAACGGTATTCTCCCCCCGGCCCCCACCCTCGCAAAGGGAGCATGAAAGAAGGTCTTAATGTCAGCAGTGCAATTAAAGGCTGCTTTAGGAGCCTGTCCCCAGAGCCACTGCTCTTGCTTTTTTCTCCTGGGACACAAACGCCTTGGGGGACAGCAGAGGAACCTCTAAGCAATAACAGAGGATGGATGAACACGATAGTCACAAGGAGACAATGGGGGAAAGTGAAGCGTGTTTGCACACCAGATATACAGACACAAAAAAACACAAGGAGGCTGAGAGGACAGTATGTGCAGAGAGAACTGAACGTGAGCATGGGGTTAGAAGTGTGAGGGAACGTCAAATCAAGGAAGCAAACGTACCATTAGTCGGATGCTTTGCAAACGACACAGAAAATCGTTTTACGGCTGGCATAGACAAGAGCTCTGAGGAAATAAAAACAGATCATCTCAGTTAATGGCCTGCTTCTAAGGAGCCCCCAACCTTCATATGCTTGCAAGTACCCTTCCACGTTCACCTTCCTCTTGACCCCCAGAAGACGTGCTCCCACTGGCACTGCTGTAGCACCCTGGGCACCCTGCCCGCGGGTCTGGCTGAACCTCTCAGCTTCCTTGCGCTCTGCCAGCTCCCCACTTCCCTTGCACTGCCCTGCCAGGGTCTCCCCTGATGCTACAAAGACCTCAGCCACACACAGCATCTCATACCTTCCCACCACACTTCCAGCCACCCTGAGAACAACCCAGGCTCGGTTCAATGCAAGGCACAGTTTGGCCATGCTCACAGCCCCGGGAGCACACGGCCAAGCAAGCAGCAGCACCGCAGCAGAACAGGTCTCAGGATTCACCTCTGCCCAAGGGAAACAACGACCGTTCTGCAGAGGACCTGAGGGGCTCTGGCCTAGGTAGGTGCAGCTCAAAACATCCTCTTAATGCAAGCTCAAGAGAGCTATTTAGGAGTTTAAAGGTACATCAACTAAGGAAGAGAACATCCATGAAGACCTGCCTCTACAGTTCTGCTGCTCAAAGTATTTCAGCACAGAATAGGTTTTGGGATACCCCTGTCAGAGTGGTCCTCAGGCTTCTCCTGGCCATGCCCCAGGCCAGGCCAAGCTCCCCCATAGAAATCACCTATCGGAAAGACAGTGCAAGGACAGACTGTATGCATCTGATGAGGTGCAAGCAGGTGAGCTTTAAAAAGACGTGTTTTAGTATCCATACATACACACACACACACAAAAAAAAAAAAAAAAAAGCTGAAAACTTCAGTTTATTCCCATTCTGGAAATTCCTCAGCTATCATGGGAAAGTATGGCCAAGATCAGACCATCTGTATGTTGGATTTGATGGGAGGCGCCAGCCAATCATGCCTTTTGCTGCTATTTAGGAACTTTTCGGAAATATTAGAAAATGCTTTTATTTCTTTCACGTTTCATGTGACCTCACTGCCTAGTTGATAGGGTCTGTCCACCCACCCCTCTACACCAAGGTTAGAAGATCCATTTTATGCTTCATATAAACTGCTTCTCTAGCTACATCCACTGCCTTGACCAAAAATATATTTACACTAGCTCTCAAACCTGCTTCACTTTCCTTCACCAGCATAACAGCCCCCAAAATTGTTTTTCTTTCTTTAAACTCAACAAATGGAGCATGACAATCTTCTCTACACATGCAATCCCTCAGAAGTCCAAGTCCTGGAGCTGCAGCCAGCCACCCCACATTTCCCCCTTGCCTTTACAGCACATCCATTTAAACGCTACTGCAACACAGCTTACTGGTTCCCTGGCTTCAGACAAGCCAACTTCAAGCCACAGCCATCAGTGGACCTTCCCTCAACCTGTGGTTGGGACACAACCTTCCACTGAAGTGTTCCTTAGCCCACCTCAGCCTCAGCCCCAAGCAAAAAAGACTTGAGAAATAAGGCCCCTTGGAACTTCCCCTGAGCAAGTTTTGATGAAGTGCTATAAGCCATGCAACACACCTTGAAGCATCACAGCCAGGAAAAAATATCAAAGAGTTCATGCAGAGATGTGCTCCAGAATCTGAAGGGTTTAAAATGGGATGAGCCTGACAAGTGTGAAGGAGGCCTTGGCACAAAAGTCCTCCCAGAGTCTGCGGTAGCTGTGGTGTCACTGGACTCAGCTCTAGTGACATTCGTGTACCTGCCATTGTTCAGTACTTCCTTGGTGCTCGCTGAAGCAGGAACAGGCAGATCAAGGGCTTATTTCACATTTCAAACTACCTCCCCCAGAAGCTAAACCCCCTTCTGCCTCCTACTAGTTTCTGCAAGCCCCCCGCTTCTTCCTCCCAACCACTCTCATTGCAGCTGGTAGCACTACGGAACGTGACAAAAGGAGGGTAGCGTCAGGATGAATAATTCCGGGCTGTGTTAGTCACACACTCATTAACTAAGTCTGCCTTTTAAGGCCTTGAGGGTACAACTGTGTCTCAGCTCGAGAGTCCCTGCGTTCAGGCTGATGCAGCAGGACTCTGCCCTGGACCTTGGCGGCATGTAGCCAGCTGCGGGCTGCTGCCCATGGGGAAAGGCAGCCCAGCCCTGGGACGGAGCAGAATCTGGTCTGGCCTGGCCAGGTGCAGAGCAAGCAGTCTTTGATGCTTTTCCCTGAGAATCAGCGCTGCCTAGGCTTGACACTGCTTGCAGTTAGGGAAGAAACGCAGCCAGAGCCCTTGCTGGTCTCTTCAGCAGCTGGGACTGGGACAGCAGAGCTTGACATCCTCCACCTCACCCTCCCTGCCCACCACTCGCAGCCTGTTTGTGTCACGGAGCTCCCTGCAGAGGTGACAACGGGCACAGTTCTCTCTCCCAGAGGGGACAGCAGCACAGAACGCCGTACAGGTTGTGGTCTCGACACAACGGCATTCAGGAGGTTCCAACAGGTCTGAGATTTGGATAGCATCTTTCAGCCCCGATTTGCTAGGCCATTTTCCTTGCCTCAGAACTGGACAAAAATCCAAACAAACCAACCTCCTGTTTTCCCCAAAGGCCCCAAATTACTGCATTGCCCTTCTCCCCACCTCGTAATCCACCAGTACTGGTGTCTGTTACGGTCCCAGTAAGAAAGACACTGCAAACTCTAGCTCTGTAAAGTATTGATTAAAATAGCATTTCCTAGAACGAGCCCAAGCAGAAGAAGGGAGGACAGGCAAGGATACATCCATTCAGACGTGGGGCAGGCCGAGCCGTGCAGCATCAGGTGGCTTTCCAACCAGGGCGCAGTGCACGGCAGGTCCTGCCCGCGGAGCCGTTTGTCCAGCGCCGCTCGACTCGGCATCCCAACAAATGGTCTGTTAACCAGGACTTAGAGAGTCCAAGTGCCTTTCCGATCAGGATCGCAGCAGACACTGGCACTTGTGCACTACACCCCTCCGGCTCCTCCAGGATATCTCAGTCTTTCCCTGTGCCTCAGTTTCCCTGAACTCACGGCTTCTCGGTGCGTGACGCACAAGCACCACCTGCAGTTGCACCCGCAGCTGCCAACACCCCTTCACCCACGTGCATCGGGCAGCGTTTACACTAGTGACCCAAGTGCATTTTACCAGATGGTCCTGCTGAACTCAGGCAGTTTCTGCAGAGCTGCGCAGTAACTGGACTTTCCAATCCTTCTGTAGCTTGTCAGCCAAGTAGCCCACTTACCTCAAGCATTTCAGGCTCATTACACTTGCTTTCTGACAGCTACCTCGGACTGTTCTGTGTGCCCAGCCTTACTCTAGTACCCATCTTACTCTCCACCAAGCACATCATTCTGCCTTTAGGTGGCTCTGTCTTCCATAGAGGGAGAGTACCGTCTCCACCAAAGCTTCATTCAGCATCACCAAGATCACCGAGGTGAGCAAGGTGATGTGATGTGCTGGATTTCCACACCAGGACAAATCTATGTAATATCTAGACCAATACATCCTCCTCCACAACAGCAAGCAATATTAAAATGTCAGACCAAAATCAGACCCCATCAATGCCGTACATCAGCATAAAACTCCTTGCACAGTGTCAGCTCCTGTCTTCTCCTAGCAGGGATCACAATTTCTTGGGTTACAATAAAACGCATTACTGTAGATGCAGTGAATATACACATTCAACTGTTGCTCCTCTTAGCAGTCTACATCTTTGCCTCAGTGGCCTCCTGAGACACCAAAGTCCACCAGTTAACCATCTGCTGCCCAGGGAACACACATACCGTCTTTGTATGTCAGGCTGCTGGCAAACTTTTTGCCATGGCTGCGTGCGTAGTCCTGGAGGTTGGGGGCACTGGAGGAGCCTCCCAGCACAGTGGTGCTAAACAGGCCGGTGCATTGTGACCCTGGAAAGGCATGGAAGGTGTTAGTATTGTATCTCCACTGCATGCAGCTACAGAAAAGCAGGGTTAGTCAAAGAATGAGGAATGAACTGGCCACTTCACAGGCATTCTCAGGGAAAAAAAAAAAAAAAAGATGCCAGGGAGCACAGGGCGGCAGTATCCCTCATTCTAAATCCAGTAGTGCCCAATGCACAACAGGTAGCCCAAACTCAGCACCAGGAAAGTCCCTAACTCCATCCAGGGGTTTATTTCTGTTTGGCTTTCTTGCCCTGACCCAGAAGAAGCACCTTGATACCCTCCAGTCAGCAAATTACATACTCCTGTCAGAAAAGCCAGTTTGCCAAATCACTGATGTTCGTGTTACAGGGCTTAATTTCTCTGCTCTTCTGCCCTTTCTCTTTGGAAAGCTCCTTCTGTAGAGCACCAAGAAGAAAGGACTGCATGATCAGCAGATGTGGATTTATCACTCTGCCAAGCATTAGGGAAATCAATATGCTCAGAGAGCTTTCTTTCACAAGCTGCTGCCCAGATGACACTTCACATCCACTTGGTCATAGCTCACTCTCCAGGGTAGGTCCAATTGTTCCATGAACTACCCTGGCAAAGCACCAGATGTGCACACAGCATGAAACTTTGCTGATCCTGTGGAGAGGAATATGGTGTGCAAGAGGGTCTCGTACACAGGAGGGCAACCTAATACTGGTGCCTTTGGCTGCTGCTGGTGTTCACTTCTCCCAGGCACAGTGTTCTGTAGAGTGACTTGACTTCATTTGATATTTGGGGAACATCAAGCATTGGAGACAGAGGAAAGCAACTGTGAGTGAGACAAAACCTTATTATAGGCCAGACAAAGCCACTGATTGGCTGTAAATTCTCTGCTAAACTGTCTTGATGCTGCACTGGGTACTGAGAATACCAGCTATGAAAAACAACATTACTCCCACTTACAAAAAGGGTTCCAGAAACAAGCAGGTTGATCTTGTTCCACCTTGTCTGCCAAGGCAAAAAACATGACATGCCACCTATTAGTCTTTAACTGGAACAGTGCAACTGTTACTACTGCTAAAAAGATCCTGCCCACATTGCAAGCAGCTCTTGATTCTAAAATACAGCACCATGGCATGATTTAAGATGGAAGGAACCTTTGCAGGCTTCTTTCCCAACACCCCAGCAGGGCCAGCTTGGATCAGCTTGCAAGGGTTTGGCCAGGCAAGTTTTGATTACCTCCAAGGAGATTTCACAACCTCTCTGGGCCCCTATTCCAGTATCTGCTACATTCATGGTGAAAAATTTGTTCCTCCTAGCTAACTGGAATTTCCCATACTGCAACTTGTGTCTGTTGCTTCTCATCCTGCCCCTGCACACCCTGGAGGAGAGTCTGCCTCTGTAACCGCCCATTTAAGTGGATGAACAGCATTAAGGTCTCTAATCCCCACAGCTTCTGATCTGAACAAGCCCCGCTCACCGTTTCTCCTCCTAGGTCGTTTTCTCCAGCCCCCATCCACCTCCACTGCCCCACACTGGCCTTTCACCTGCTGCCTCCACACCCGTCCTGCGCTCGGGAGCCAGGACAGGACAGCAGCACTTCAGACACAGCCTCACAGGAGCTGAAGAGAGGGGAAGAACCAAACCCCTCAGCCTGACAGCTGCGCTCCAGCTAATCCAGCAAAGCATGCTGATGGCCTTCTTTGGTGGGAGGACACGCTGCTGCCTCGTGTCCACCTGTTGCTCTTCAGGACCTCAGCTATTTCTCTGCAAAGCTCCTTTTTAGCCATAGCTTCTCAGGAGAAAACACAGATCCTGAGTTTTGAGCTATTCACATGTAAGCTCAGTTTAAACTGACAACATCTGCTCCTGAGAACAGCAGGGGATGACCAAAAGGTTCAGTTCACGCTGAACTTCAGCCGCTCCACCACTGTGACACTGCTGGTAGCTTTCGACAGGACAGACTGGCCCATATGCGTCCTTGGACAAACAGGCAAAGAACTCTTGCCTGTGGGGTGACTGAAAATTTCCTCCTACTGCCTGAAATTGAAGCTCAGTGCTGACTCAGCAGGAACTAGAATCTGTCAGAATGCAAACAAAATTTTGTGAAGCAGCAGCCAGGATGATGCTCCTAATCATTCTTCCATGGCTTAAAAACAGACAAATAAGCAAACAACAACACCACCCAACAGACTCATTTACTGGCAGATAGAAACAGAACAGAAGATTTTTACGGCTTTCTATCTTGAGCAACCTCATGCCAATAATCATGAAACTCAGGACACCCCAGTGTTTCTCAGTCCTACAGCAGACAGAGGCATGTTGTCAGCGCCGCTCAGCCAGAAGAGAATTCACCAAGACGACACTTTGGGTGATAGCAATTGTGAACTGCAGTGAACTCTAGGAGATGACTGCAGACAAATTAAACACACACGCTCACGCATCCTAAAGAACACAACGGTACCCCAGCCACTTGGACTGAAGATGAGGCAACATCTGCTAGAAATTACTGTATTTGCTGGGTCTTTTTTCCGCATTTAATTTTCAGATGTACATTCAATGTTTCAGATGTCTAAAAAATGGACACCCCTTATTTCCCTACGAGAGTCTCTGCAGAGAGCTTCACGCCCACTGCCATGCCTGCTGCCTCTACTGCTCCAACAGCAAGGAGTGATTTCACCCCCTTCCAAAGTGTTCTTGCAAGCGAAGGCACTGGAACTTCCCCAGGCTTCTTGGGCGAGAAGCACAGACAATATTGCAGGTGGTCCACAGCAAAGCACTTGCTGCTGCCCAGAAACGTGGCAAGCCCCACACAGACTTTGCACAGACAAAGCTGCAGCCCCTTCCCAGACAGTTCAAGGCATTTTTAAAGTTACAGTGAAGACGATTCTGGCAGGTATGGCAGAAGGGTTATTACTGGAGCCCTGTCCCGCTCCCCGTTCCTGCACGCCAAGCAGAGGAGGTGATACCTGAACAGACGTTCTCCCAGCGACAGCCATGGCCAGCCACTGACAGGGTCAGGCAAGGGGAGACAGGCTCTGCTTCAGAAAAGCTCAGAAAGAGCAGGTAGTGTCTGAATGCACCCCCTCATAGCACAGCTGCTGAGACAACTGTTAAAGCCAAAGCTCAAGCTCCCGTGAGTTCTATGTTATTTCTCACAGAGAGGGCATATTTCAGATCCTAAAGGGGGAAGAATTAGATTTCTACAAACCAGGTAGGAAAGGAATCAGGAATATTCCTTGAAGGAGCTTGACTTTTACAGGTAAGGAGGCATCATCGTTCTTAAAAGGTTAAGAGAAATTCTGACATCCTAAAAACCAGGGACTGCGCAAGCTGGTGTTGCCCGACAAGTGTCTCCTTCTCAACCCTCCTGTGCCTGCAGCTGCAAGACTCCACAGAGAAGAATGATGGCTGGACTGAGCATCCAGCTGGAGGTCTCCTGTCACAGATCAGGTCTAGCAACTCCTACTCAAAGTTTTGTCTCTGCAGAGCTTCACAGTTGGAAGAGTGACCAGCACAGGCTTCCCAGCAAGGCGAGTCAGGCAGGAACCTGGAATTAAACCTGCTGAGATCACATTTCAAATTCTGTTGTCAAGGAAAAGTAGTACTGTACAAGGGTCCAGTAGCGTAGTTGTCTTTTGCCAAAACAGACGTTCCTCAGAAACTTGGAAGAGGCCGTAGTAAACAGGCTGCAACACCTGCTTTCCAGAGCACACGCCTCCTGGCACTCAGGCATCCAAACAGTAAAGATAGTTTGCACGTAGCGTTGGATGTGCTCAGCAGTTCTCCAGCAGATGCGCTTCCTTGGCTGTGTGCCCTCTCAGAAATCGTCATATCAATTCACAGGGATTCACAGAACAACCGCAGGTTTCTCCAAGCCTGGGCAGGGCAGTCTATGCCCCTGTGCCTACAGCTTACTGAACCCTGCAGGCGGTCTGCGAAAGGCAGAGCAGATGCACCACAGGAAACAGCACATTCAAGAATCACCACTGCCAAGGCTGCCGTGCCTTTATGAAAATAATATGCATCAGCCATTCCTTCTCAGATTTTTCCAACTGGCTGGAAGCATAGCTGGCCAACTCCAGGGATACTTCCTAACCACCCTGAAAAAAATTCCCTTTACGTGGTAAGAATTAGCTTCCAAGGAAGCAGCTCAAAAGTGACAAAAAAATGATTGGGCCTTCCAGAAATCTCTTGGCTGTAGGATGTCCATGTAACAGAGTAAAGAACTGATGAATCAGAACTGCTGCAAGTCTAAGGCCATGCCATAATGTGAAAAGGGTTTTAAAGAAAAAAAGTGGGCATACCTTGGGCATTTCCACCTCCTGGTGCTTATTAGTCATCTGCAAGATCTATCAGCTATCTTTGAGCCTCATGACAGCAAAGACAGCTTTTCAGTTTCCAAATAGATCCTGCTTTAGCAAAAATATTTCAGGAAGAATTTTAACTACGAAGACATCGTTTAGGTTAGGATGATGGAATGGTCTGCTCAAGGACAGGCAGAGAACACCAAGTGCCCCCAAATGGCTGGCTACCAAGCGAAGAATGGCTAACCAGAGATTCCAGCTCAGTTAGAGAGCTGTAAAACGCTGCTGCAGATGACGGATCTGTGCCACACGGGAGATCTTTATGAAGCAAAGGTAGGAATGGAATAGTCCTACATGAAGGGCAGCTTTGCTTGTAAACTACTGTTTTGCAGAACAGAAAAGCACGCTAGCTCACATGTAAAATCACCTCTTCCTGCTAGTGTCAGAAATGGCACGACAAAAGAGAGCAACATGGAACCAGAAGGCCAACCTGCAAGTACCCAGCTTGTTCTGCTGCTCCCATACTATAAAGGAAGAAAAGTGCATCTTCTGTTGCTAGAAGCTGAAGGAGAAGATCATACACAAAAGGAAATACAGTCAGATAGTCTCTGCAGTGGTCTAAACAGTAACGTTAACAGAAGACGTCATACACACAGAGACGCATACAAAGAATTTGAGCCAGATGTGTATGTGGGGAGACAGACAGATGCTGGCAGGAGTACAGAGGCACAGGCGAGCAGGGTGGTTACAGGTCAACAACAGTACCTAGGCCACTCTGCTTCATCTCCGAAGACTGCCTGGAGTAAGTGCTGAAGAGGCGATAACCTCCTGATTTGGAAGAAGATTCAGACAGCACCTGCAAAGACAGACAGTACCATCAGTGCCCTGCTCCAGGTTACCCACTGGTCTCCAAAGCCTCTATCCATCAACTGAAAGCAAAGAAAAGTATGTTTCTTCTTTAAAAAGGTCACAATTTTCAAGAAGCATAAAGGTACTGATATGCTGAGATTGTGACAGTGCACACTCAATTTTCATTTCAGGTTTGTGTTGGGTGGTGGAACAGTGGAGATTTCAGAAGTATGAAGGGTCTCATGTACTGAGCTTCTTGTCCCCCAAGAGTGTGTGTCTTACACAGTGTGTGCCTCTTCCAAAGAGTCCCTGAGTGCTGCATGCAAAGATTACACCACGCGTGACACAGAGCTGGAAGCCAGTTAACAAATACCTCACAGTCTAACTCTCTGCTTTCACTGGTTCAGAAAACAGACAGCAAAGATGCCCACGACACCCCTCCTAAAGGAGGGCAATCCTAGAGCTCTTTAGAGGTGCCAGCGACCCACTGGCTGTGAAGCCAGCCTCACGACACCCAAGGAAAAGTAAGAACAGTAAAACGGATCTTTGTTACTGCAGATCAGTGAGTGGGACAGTTCCAGATGACCTTTAGAGGTCCCTTCCAATCCAGTACATTCTATGATTCTATGACTCTTAAGCCTGACAGTTTAAATGCTCTGTAATAAACCCACCAGTTAGCAGGGACCTCTGATTTGCATGAGATCTTAGATGGGAGAGAGGAACCAGAAATGTGGAGCTGAACTGTGAGAGGCAAAGGCTGGCGTCTAAGGGAAGGCAAAGATGCCGCTGTGGCTAGGTGAAGATGTTGTAGCTGGTTAAACTGCTGCCCCTACAGAACATGGAGTCCAAATAATTCTGGTGTTTCTCAAGCACTTCCTCATCAATTCCTCTGACCTGCATTCCCCCTGTCCTTCCTCAAAGGTCTGCCTTTCAAAAAATCCCTCTTTAACTTCTGCAGATCCTTTCCCAGAATCAGTTAATACTCTGGCACATTAAAAGGAATGCCAGGAAACCAAAACTAAGCAAAAGACCTTTGCTGGAACAGCCGATGGCACCCACTGCATCTTTACCTCCATGGACCCTGTCTTCCGGTTCCTGATCAGAGGTGATCTTCGCTGAATGCTGACTGGCTCCGAAGGCTGTGGAGACCTTTGCTGGGCACGGTCTGGCTCATCAATGCCCTTCTCTTTGGACAGATCCTCCAGGCTGCCTTGGTCTGCTTTCTTGTCCTCATTCTGCAGTAAGGAAACATTGACACCTCCAGGCACGTGGCCTCGCCAACACTGCCCAGCACTGAGCTCAGGAGGACACCAGCATTCTCCAGGACTGCCCTGATGCACCCTTGGAGTTAGCAGGAGACACAACCTGCTAACAGCCCACGGGCACGAGAGAAAGGCCAGAGGAAGATGTGCTGCTGGAGCCTGGACGGAGCAGAGCAGCAAATGCCCAACGGCCGGCGCTCGCCACGTCCCCAGCAGCAGGACAGCCCGTGTCCAGGCAGCGTCCTCACCTCCGCCGAGGCCGGCCGAAAGCCAAACCCCGTGGGCACATTTCCGTCTTCCTCACAGCCTTTCACACCGGGGCTGAAGTGCAGCTCCACATGGAAACGCTCTTCTGAAGATGGATCCTGTGAACGTTGAGGGACAGGGAATAAGTAAGTAAATAAGAATCAGTCCCGCTGTCCGCACAGCCGTGGTCTGGGCCCGGGCCACCCCCTGCGCTGGCACAGCACGCATCCCAAGCACATCCTTTTGGACGGAAAGCAGAAGCAACAAGAAACCACGAACATAACGGCCCTAGGTTTGCCTCATCCGAAAGGACCGCACTTATTAGCACAAAGCTGAGCCATTCAAATTGTTGTTATTTTGTGACAACAGCCACCAGAGGACCCAAACAGAACCGGGCGTGTGTACAGATACAGGCACGCACAGACCTAAACCACAGCCTCTTCGATCCACTCCGCTTGAAAAACCAGCACACACTGGGGCAGGGAGCGATCGGTTCCCTCCTCGACCTTTAGTCAGGTTGTTCCAACATTTAAGTAACTGCCTCTGATACTATTTTTTTTTTTTTTCCAAGGGAAGCCAGCGTTTGTACAGTATCTGGCACTAATGATGTAAAGCCACAAGTTTCACGATCTCTACTGACTGTTTAACAGATTCCCACCGCTAGTAAGGGCTCTATTCAGAGCTGGTTTGGGGTTTTTTTTTGACAAACAGCACTAGGAAATATTTCACTTCTACCGTTAGAACCCCACAGCGTCTCCATGAATACAAGATTCTAACTCTACAGTGCATGGTGGAAAGGGACCATTCCCCACACCCACGACAGCCTCCTGCAGCCCAGGACCTGAGCCACCAGACCTGGGAGGTGGGATGTGCAGGTCGCTGCCCAGCCTACTTATGGTCATCACCACCAGCTTCCACATTCCAGCTGTTTTTTCAGTTATTCCCTTCACTTCCTGAAGATATCAGTATATACTTCCCTAACTTTATCAGTATATTTTTAAAATTAAAGAAGTTAACGAATGTGGAATTTCTGGATATTTTCTAAAAATATTTGGAAAAACCTGCCAAATGTAATTTGTTTTTATTTATTTTTTCCTACCGTTCATTTGTAATTAGCATTAAGAAAGAGCAAATTATTTTGTGTTAGGAAATGCTTTAAAACAGATAGTATTGATTAGTTAAGTTTGGTATTACTGTTCAGGGTGGCGTTCTGCTTACATGTGACCAGCACTAACTGGGTCGCTGCCTCCCAACTGAAAACAAGAACTACCTGTTCCGTGAATGATGCCTCCGTCTTTATTCACAGCCGGAGCAAGCTCAGGTTAGGGACTTGCCAGCTGAACTCCTCTCTCGGGGACCTTGCGTCACGCCAGGAAGGGTTTTATCCTACTGCTATATCCCTCACCTTGTTGTTGTCCTCGTAGAGCATGATAACAATCTGGGTCATGTAGTTCAGCTCTGAGATAGCACTCAAATAGTCCATGGCTCTCTTCCACTGCTGGTCTTTGTTCTCCTGATATATACACACAAACAGTTGCACGGAATAAGCAGCAGCAGACACCTCGCAGCGTTCAGTGACGTGGGGCTGAGAGAGTTTGTCTCTCCACAAGATAACAACATCGTCAGGACAAAATCACCTGCTTCACTCGCATGGGGAGATGACCTTGTGATTGGGGGGCTGCAGCCGCGCAGAGGGACACCAAGCCACCCACACGGCCCCCGTGCAGGTGGAGCTCACCCGGCTGCGAGCCCTGTGCCATGCTGCCGGCAGGAAAGCGGAACCCACCACAGGTTCCCCAACAGCCATTCTCAAATGGCGCCCTACAGAATGGAGCACACCGGAGGAACCTCACGGAACAGCACAAGGGGTGAACTTGTGCTCAACAAGGGCTGTGTGAAGCTGCTTTTACACAATGCTGAATGAAAAGTCTACAGAGCCATGCTGGAGCCTGGGGCTCCGCGAGGCGGCACAGCCCACCCTTCACTGTTTCCCAACACTTTTAGGGAATGGCCACCCTCATGCTGCTATGGAGCATCTCACCACCTTGATGGACATGCAATGAACCCATTGGTACAAACCAACCCAGATACAGCCTAGTATCCCTGTGCTGGCAACGCAGCATCCTCTGACACTCAAGTTGGGGAATAAAGTAGCATCTTATTCAGTGAGTAGTTCAGAGGTACTTGCACGATCGCTGCCTACAGATACCCTGAGCTTCCACATGCATCAGGAATCGTGCCTGCTACGCAAGCCCAAACTCTCACAGCGCTTCAGAACACCACGGTTAAAAATGGGACAATAAATCAGAGAGCCTCTCGAGGAGTCTAAAGCAGAGCTTTTCTCAGGGTCTGCGTGCAAATTCCCTCAGGAAGCAGGTTAAGAGAGCAAGTGAATTTTGGACTGGATAAGTTAGTCCCCTAAAAATGTGTCATCTGCCCCTCTGGTAGAGTATCCCCACTATGCATTTGCAACCTCAAGTCACTTCCCCTGTAAGCAAACTGATTTTCTTGACTTAGAATTAACTAAATAACAGGGCCAAGCCCTTGGAATAAAAGGTTGAAGGAAGCAGGAAGAGAGAAACTCCCTCATTCCCACTGCCTCACACTGCTATCCCCCTTCACAGGTCTAGCCATCTGCAACCAGCAGGACAGCTCTCGGAGACAGCCTCTGCACACGCAAGGCAGACAGCGTCAGGACTGGGGAAGAACAATCCTCCTACATGCCAGAAAGGCAGGAAGCTGCAGCATGCAAACACAGCACGCTGCAGAGCGGGAGCTGCCCAGAGGCCACTGACAACATCATTACTGGGGGAGCTGGCTAGAGGGACAACCTACAAACGTACACTGTCCACCTTGGAAAGGGCCACCAAGAAAAAGCAGGGAGGCTTACTCTGTGAGCATTGCTGGGACACTTACATCCAGGAGCCCCCCATAGCGGAAGATACTGAGCAGGGAGTGCACATGGCTCTCGCTGGTGAAGTAGAGACGTGTCCGAACGTGGCGACCTGGTGACAGAACTCCTCTTGAGTACCTAAACCAAAATCAGCCCAGGGTGACTCACAGCCTGCCAATCAATGCCATCTACATACCACAGCATTTCTGCACGGTTAATGGGGTAACTCAACCCCACGCTGGGAGCTGCCGAAGAGCAGCAGGAACAGAACCAACAGTGAGAGCACTGAGCACAGAAGCAGCAAGTTTTATGGTATCCTAACGGAGAGACGTGGTGGAGCAGAGGTGCCCTCATCATAGCAGCACTTGGCCCTTGCAGAGACAAGGATGAAGGCACCACCACCCAACCGCAATGAGTTTAAGGTTCTGTGGCATTCTGCTGCCGCTCAGCAGTCTCAATGTGCCTTTCCATTTCCCATCGAGTTCTAGGAGCACCAACATGCCTCCCTCTTGGTGTGTCCTTCAGTGTATGTTCAGTGCCTCTTTCCACACCAGTCCACTCTTCCAGTGTGGCTCCCACACCCTGCTCCAAAGCCGCCCTCCCCACCAGCAGCAGCACGCAGCAAATCCTTACAAGGGATGTAGTTTGTTGACAGACTCATCTTCGTGGGTTCTCTGTAGGTCCAGCTGAATCTTTTTAATGAGAGGAAGGCAAAAGCCAATAGCAATCTCCAGTTTCTCCTCCTTATTGATCCCATATTCCTGCAGGAACAAAACAATAGATACCTTTGAGCCCTGGCTCTTTGCCACATCCTCACATGAAGGAGGCTGGATTGCAACTGTCCTGTCTGCAAGCACCACCACAGTTAAGCAAGGACAGAAAGCGAAATGTCACTCAGCACCTTTCTCTGTTTTTTTTTTCCACTTACTGCAGAGGGTAACAGACACAGAGACTTCTCCAAGAATCCCCATCTGTCTAGACACAGCTGTTCTTGCAACAGCTGAGAGGCGCAAGAGCCACCAGGGAACCTCCTCTCAAGAACACACAAACGCCCTGGCCCGGCGTGAGCGCTAACGCAACAACTGCTATTTGCAAAGATAAAACCTCACGTGCTACGCTGGAAACACCCAAACTGCATCTCCTCAGGGACACTGTGAAGAAGTCTTAGAAGACCATGTACTGCACACTGGACTTTGCTGGCAGAAGCTCATGCCATATAAATGAAGCATTTCTGACAGGAGTGGGACAGAACAACGGGGAACACAGAGATCCACCACGTGGCCACTCTTTCCCCTTCCATGTTCATGGGCATAAGCTTTGTGAGAAGCAACCCAGCTTTGCAAGCAAGAATAACAAACTCGCCAGAACCAGCCTTTGCGCTCACACCGAAACCTCTCCTCGCCGGTACCGTCCTGTGTGTGGGGAAGGGGACGTCGCTGCGGCACACACGCTCAGCTCCGCCCGTGCTCTAACGCACCGCCATGAACGCGGAAGAGCTGCTGCCTCAGCTCTTCATTATTCTTCCTCATCCAGGAAGCCAGCCCTGACACATCTGAAGTCATGAACGGTTTTGTTCTTGCAGAAACGCTAAGAGATATATCTGAGAAGTACCTGTGATATGCTGCCCTGAGAGTTAACATTAGTGCAAGAGAATGGAGAAAAATCAGACAGGGAAAGGGTCAGAAATGGAACCACAGGAGGACGGGCTATACCTGGGGTATGATCACATCTGCCAGGGCTTTGGAGAGTTTGAAGAGTTCAGCTGTGCCTTCCAGCTTCAGCGCACAGTTGTGCTGTACATCATACTTGATGCAGTCGTAGATGTCAGGGATCTTGCTGATGTCATAACGCCCATTCTTCATGCGGAAATCTCGCTCCAGCTTACTCCAGCGCTGCAGCATCAGCTCTAACGTCTCACTGTGGTACAGCTGCAGGTCTAAACAGCAGAGAACACCAAACCACATTCACACCCTGACTACCTCTGTGTAGATCTTGGGGAGGCAGCTATGACTGATTTCTCCCACACAGAAGGGCTCTGATTATTATGTCACCCAGAGGAATCTTAGACTGGAAAAGCCACAGGACCTGTGGCAGAGTTTTAACCTGCAGCAAGAAGCTACTTCCAAAATACTTGGGTAAAGGGAAACTGCTTGCCCATTGGCTTACGTCTGCCATAAATCGTGTTAAATGTCCCAGAGGTGCCTTTTTAAAACCTCTGCACTTTTACCAGGAAAGTTCTTAGAGATGAGCAAGTCATGACCGTAAAACCTGCTGTTTATAGCCTTGAGCTCCCCTCCAGTGAAGGCCTGAAAAAAGTCGGGCAGCCCTCTCCAGGCTCTACTGCTGCTGTTCACGGTCACCCTGAACCCAAGATGCACATGTAACTTCCTTCCCATTGCAGCTTTCTTGAACAGCAGCAGAAAGTGGAACAGGAGCCTTCTGCATCAGTAGCACACACAGAATTTCTTTGCTACAGACAAACATAAACCATAGCGACGTTCAGGAGCTCTGAAGATGTAACTGTAAATGAATCTGCCCCAGACCCTCTCCAGCTCTCATGCTCACCTGCAGATTTTGGGTCTTCCAGCCTTTTTTGTATCTGGGAGGTGAGATTCTCAATCAGGGCAAACACCTGGTTACAGACCTCTACGGGGTTCTGGATAAACGTCATGGAGTTGAGCAGAGAAGCGCTGCCTGTAGGCGCTAGCTGAGAGGAGACACCAGTAGAGATTAGTCAGTATCTTTACAAACTGGAACACAAAACGCCTTTGCAGCTGTGATGCTTTCTGATGAGCTACAGAAGCCATGCTTCCCGCCGGGTGCACCAAGCTGGCCTGTTCCGAGAGTAGTTGGGCACGTTTTAAAAACTTCCTCAGGACCAAACTCAGAGGGAGCAAACAACTGCCATCAGATCAGACCTTCCTCCACCTACAACAGCCGCTCCTGTCTCACTTTGCTTCTGTGCTTGACCAGAAGGGCTTCACAGATATTTTAAATAGTTCTTTGAGGTAATAACTATGTCCCTTAATGGTAATGGATTTCAGTCCGGTAAACAGATCCCAGAGCTGAGAAAAAACAATGTTTGGGGGACTTGGAGAGGCAGCTACAGTGTTTTTACTGGTTGCTGTGCTGGATGTAGCCCATCCTCTCTGCTGTGCAGTTATCAGACACTGACAGGACCACAAAAGGGTTTCCATCCAAAAGATCCGCTCACACATGCACAGAGCTCAGATCTAGAACCTAACAAGGCGTACTCCCCACCCACAGCTACTGGGACTGCTCTGGGCAGTGCGCAGTAAACCACGAGAACACGTAAGAGTAAAATGCACTGGGACTTTCAAAAGAGAGAGGAAGGTACCGCGATGATTCTTGAAGGGGACAGTGGAGCCACACCGAGGATTTTCACTTGGAGAAGGGCAGGAGCTATTAACCTGCCCTTTCCCCTCCTCAGCTCTGTTTATATCCTGTGATTTTGATCAGAACTGACCTCACACTAAGCAAATTACTCTTCAGATGCCAGCAGGCTTCACGTCAAACCACTGGAGCAATGCCATTCTCCTTCCAGGTACAAGAAGCAATTAAGCCATACAGGTGCTTTACCTTCTCATAATCCTCCTCAGAGAACTCCGCATCCTTCTGCATGATTTCATGCAGTCGTGCCTTCACTCTGTGTTGACAGCTGCTAAGGGAATCACTGTCACTGTCCAGGAGACCATTCATATTGGCACTTTTCACCATTTGCACCAGGATGGGGGTCAGCTCTCCTTCCAGGGCCAGCAGACCCTAAAGCAACACAGGACAAGATTTCAGCTATGTGCAACGGAAGCATCAAATGTTTCTGCTAGTTTTGTGGCCAGCCTTCAGTCAACTTGGGTGAAATCTCAACTGTCCCTGAAGAGCAGCTTCACAGCAACAGCACCTACAGCCACCAGTGGCTCTGGCATGCTTCTAGAGCTGCTGAAGGCAAGCGGCCAGCTCCGCCTGCAGCAGCCCCAGATTTCTCTAGGCAACTGTTGAGCTCTGAAGAACAGCGAAGGTCACCACAGGATTCCCCTTGGCTCAAGCTTTAACTGCAGACAAACCTGTCTTCTCCCCAACCCCCCACCCCACACTGTACCAAGGACACTTCATTTCCCTTTCCAACCCAGCAGTCAAGGAATGACCCCTCTGGCTGGGCAGCCACCCAAGAAACACTCATTTTGTAGGCAATTAATACTCAGCAGCAGGTTTGATGTGCTCTATGATCAAACACCAGTGACGCTCCATCAGTAACACCTTCTCCAGTCAGAGTCCTGTCCTGGACAGGACACGTAAGCTAACACACACGTGCAGCTACGCGGGATCTCCAGCACGGCCCCACACAGTTGCTGTTAGCACTGTGCACCATTGTACCCCCCACAGAGAGGGGGAAGCTCCTGGCACAGCTCCTTCCTCATCACCAGAGGTTCTCCTTTAGAACTGACATATTTTAAGACTAATGTAGCAGAACTAACTAGCGAAAGAGAGGAAGGACCTTTGCAAAAGCTGCTGCTGTCATCTGAACTCGTCCCTCATCTGAGGCATAGATCTTGAGATCATGACGGTAGGTGCTGTGCAGCCTGAGCAAGCCACATCCAGGGAAACCAGCGTAATCACCTGGAACAGAGGACAAACTCAACATTAATACTCTGACACCTGCAACACTACCGGCTCAATATACTGCTTTAGACAACAAACCTCACTGGAGTAACAAAGTTATGACGAGGATTAATCTCTTTCATAGCTGGCGTTCAGCCTGCTTCAGAGTCGACAGTTCCAGCTAAATGGGATGACTCAAAATCTGATTCAGGCTTTGCTCAACTTGGGAAAGCTCATTTTGATGAAAAAATTCACCACTCAAGTCTGATGCTGCCCAAATTCTGCAGCACCCCTCCCTGAAGAGTCCGTAACTGTCCTGCTAGCCTGAAAACCTCTGCGCAGAATAAAGATGCACAAAAACCCCTGCCTCCTTCTGCTTGTCCTCTGCACAGAGCAGGAGCTGCTGCCACCAGAACCACAGCAGAGCTGCCTGGCAGGGAGGCACCAGCCTCCAAGGCACACCCTGTGCAGCTACAGTTGTCTTGCGGCACAAACTGCTGGTTTATTTATGATGGATGAGTCAACCGCAGGAGTCAAGGCAGCAATAGGAGAAAGCAACTCATGCAGCTCTTGAGTCTGACCCTCCAAAGACAGTGCAGTGGTGACTAATTTGCTGCTGCTGGGATCCCATGATGACTTTGGACAGTACCTGGTCACGTGCAGGAGAAGACGGGAAAACTGCTCCCAGCTCTGAGCTCACAACTCAGAGAAATGCCCTGTGAGACAAGGACGGACGCCAGCCCGCAGACAGCTGTGTATCTGGACAAAGCTGCCATGGACCGACTGCTGCCCAGGACACAACAGCTCACTGACAAATAAGATCTTTCCATGAATGACCACGTGAAGCAGAAGTCTCCAAAGCCATGGTTCAGAAGTACTGAAATCACCCTGTACGTGTTTGGACTGAGCTCTACTGTGAGCAAGAGGACAGGCACTCAGTGCTCAGGAGATACAGAGCAGTGAGGTCACAACTGGCATGGACCATGCCTGAGGGCTCAGCCCAGCTTGCTGGTAACCGCAGTCCGCTTGACCAGAGCTCTGCAGACAGGTCTCTTCTCTCAGGTTTTGGCTCACTATCTGCAATCTCCTCCCTGTACTTCCACTGGAATTCCCTCTCCTGCACAGTCTTCTCATCTCCCCAGTCTCTTGTCCAAGCCCCTGGCTGATCCTCTCAGCTCCAGGCTTCAGAGATCCACAACAGCACCAGGAAGTCCCCAGCCTTTCTAACTCACCATTTCCATCTTCAAGAATGGCACACACGCCTTGTCATGGAGATCCTCTGTCCACTACTGCTCCTCCTTTAGCTTCTGTTCACTGACAGTCTGCTCTACTGGTTGGCGCCCTGCAGTAAGCAACACCATGTGCACCTAGTTTTCTCACCTTTTGGAAAGTTTATCCTCACACTTGCTGAAAATGTGCTCTTGAGATCACAAGCTGACCTCCCTCAGCCTCCTGGCAATATCCCCCTAACGCAGCCCAGGATACCATTCATCTCCTCTGTGGCAAGGGCCCACTGTTGGCTCATGTTCCATTTGGTGTCCACCAGGACCCCGAGGTTCTTTTCTGCAAAGCTGCTTTCCAGCTGGTTGGCCCCCAGTGTATACTGGTGCAGGAGGTTGTTCCTCCCCAGTGCCAGGGCTTTGCAATTCCCCTTGCTGAACATCATGATGTCCCTCGGACGGCAGCATGACCCTCTGGCATACCAGCCACTCCTCACAGTTTTGTGTCACCTGCAAACTTGCTGAGGGTACACTCTGCCCCATCATCCAGATCATTAATGAAGGTGTTAAAGAGGATCAGATCCAGTTTCCACCTGTGGGCCATACTGTTAGTTCCTGGCCTCCAATTAGACTTTGTGTCACTGACCACCACTCTCTGAGCCCAGCATTCAACCAGCTTTCAATCCACCTCATTGTCTGCTCATCCAGCCCACACTTCATCATCTCTGGGGATGCTACCAGTGTTAAAAGCCTTGCTGAAGTCAAAGTAGCTACTTTTCTCCCCTTATCTAAAGAAGCCAGACACTTCACTGTAGAAGGTTATCAGGTTTGTTAAGTGTGACTTCCCTTTGTGAATCCACGCTGACTACTCCCAATCATCTTCCTATCCTTCATATGCCCAGAACTGGCTTCCAGGGATAGCTGCTCCATCACTTCCCCAGGAACTGTGGTGAGGTTGACCAGTCTCCCGTTCCCTGGGTCCTTCTCCTGGGCATTTTTGAAGCTAGAAGTGACATTTGCCTCTCCTCTAGTCCTCAGGCACCTCCTCCAGTCCCCACAACCTTTCAGAAGATAATCTAGGGTGCCAGCTCACTCAGCACTTGTGGGTGCATCCTGTCAGGGCCCACGGATTTATGTGTCCAGTTTGTTTAAGTATTCCCTGACCTGATCCTCTTCCACGAAGGGTAACTCTTCCCTATTCCAGAAGGAGATCTTCTCCAATTCAATTTAAATTAGCTTAATTCATTTGAAATGTAATTAATTAGAGTTAATTAATTAAACATGCGAGTCAAAGATAAGCAGTATCCTACACTGGTCTCAGCGGATCGATACAGCAGCAGTGTATTACTTCTGACTCTTTTCTTGGATGAAAAAGGAGACCTTGGTCTTTCTTTTTTTCTCCCTTTGGGCTCTTGTTGATCTGTGTGTACTAAACACTTTTCAGAGTCACGGAATTATGGCAGAGAAAATATGGAGAAGTTACTGTCCTATCCTCTTGTCTCAAGGCAGCATTATCTGTGTTCCAAGATAGATTTCCTCCGTTCTCTACATATGACCTGAATTCCTTGTCCATCACTTGCTGCATCAGAACATACCTCACTAGAATGGCTTCTCTTTTTTGAATACTGGCACCTTAGTTGGAAGAACGTTACTGTGCTCCAGGACATACTGAAGTCTAACCACTGCAGCAGACACCTCAAACCAGCTTTATCCTTACAGGCGAACTCAGTGATGACCCGAGTCACACAGGCTGCAGAAGCCCACAGATGTCTGAGCACCCCTCACGTGGGTGATGGGTCACCTGGGTAGGGCAGCCTGGCACAGCCACAGGACAGAACTGGAGATACATGGGCAAAGCTTACCTTGGCCCCCGGGGTACATGCAGCGAAAGGCTCTCCCCAGCTCTTCTGCCTGGACTCTTCCTGCTGGTGTCAGCTCTCCACCCCACTTAAGCACCAAGAGAAGGGATGGGGAAGACTCTCGGCGAGCTTCTAGGAGACAAACAGGTACTCACTATATCAGATCTCAAAGCTGAGCTTGGAGGGGGAGAGGAGGGGAGGAAGAAGAGATTGTCATCAGCACCTTGCAGAGCATTCTCAACGCTAGCCTGACCCAAAATCCCCAGGAACCAAACCAGCAAGAATGAAATTAAGAGTCCCTGCTTTCTGAAGGTATAGCCTGACATTCATGCAGTTGGAAGCAGAGGCCCCAGGTATCCCGGCACACTACATCAGGCGTCACTCCAACCCTTCATACAACGTGAGCAAAGATAAGATGGTGAGTCACTATCTGCTGGCATGTTCAGAGCCCCACATAGGTAGGACAGCTGCAGACACTCTTGAACACCAGGCTCAAAGATCATGGCAGCAACATCAGATTTCTTTACCTTCATCTTCACTTGCGGCTTTTGGATGTCCATGAGGCAGGTACGTCAACTGAACCTTACGGTTAATGCCAGAAAAATGTCCATACCTGTCACAAGGAGAGGGGGGGCACAATTTAAACAAATCAACTTGGCTCACCCAGAGGTCCCCAGGCAGCACACATCAGGAACACAGCACAGGCGAGAGGCTTTCTGCTGCAACACCAACTGCCGCGGAACGCGGACATTCCTGCCAGCTAGCTGTGAGCCAGCACGCACCCCCACAAGAGCCAAACAACTCCCCCAAATGAAAATTCCAAGAGAGGTTTACTTGCCTGCTCTTCATCTGGCAGCACTCTGTGCTCTCACACCCCACGGGGGCTTTAGTCAACCTTAGTTAATGTTTATCTACATCTTTAACAAGTGAATTAATGAGACCACAGAAAAAAACCAATCTGCCAGCCGCTCTGAGGATAACCACAGCTCCAAGGAGCAGGAGGAGCAGGGGAAAGAATCACAGCAGAAATCCATCCTCTGGCTCCACAGACACGGCTCAAACACAGACGCTGCCTGTGTCCACCACAGCGAGCTGTGTTCTGAGAGAAACCCTCCCTGTTCCCAAGATGCCAAACCCACCAAGCTGTCTTTTATTTATGCTCTAAGAGGACACAAACACCTTCTCAAGTTTACCCAGCTCCTTTTTGTCAAACATTTTGCACCAGGACAAGCTTATTTAAAACAAGATTTGTTCCAAATTTATCAAAAATGCTTTGTATCACTGTGGTCCCTGCAGGACTCCAGCTCCTCCCCTGCAGCAAAGGAAGGTCAGCTTTGTCTCAAGTTGTTTAGCCAAAACCCAGACACGCCTGGAGCAAGAATCAGCAGTGGTTTTGATGTCAAGGAGAAGACACTAAGGGGATGGCACCTTTCAGGTACAGCTGCTAAGAGGGGATGGAGGAGACCCTGACTGGTGGGGAGCCAACTGGCCAGGACATCAGCAGCACGGCTTGTTCCTACATTGCATGCTGACTTGCAGCTCTGGGATAAACTTCCCCGAGATATGAGCCCTTACATCTCCAAGACACTCTTCAGCTGTTCCAGTTTGGATTTCCGCTCCTCAATCTCACAATCGCTGTGGGTTCCCAGGTCCACCACCAGCTGCCGTGCAATGTCCAGCACTTCCTGTTGGAGAGCAGACAGTCTCAAGCATCCAGCAGTTCTGCCTCAGACTCACCACTGTACTCTTGCAAGGCCTCCAGATGGCTTCAGGCAGCCACAAGGGTCATGTCATTTCATAAGACACAGCTCAGGCAGGACAAACTTCCACACTAAAGTTTGCTTCATCCCCATCCTGTGCTCCAGCCCTGTTCAGAACCCAGCAGGTGCCTCCAACTGCCCCATCCCCTAGCCGGGACCCATCTTTCACCGGAGGCAACCACCATAGATGGGCAAGCTGCATCAGGTCATCCCCATCCTACAGTCTTCACATCATCCTTACAGGGTGGGGAATGAGAAAGGGAGTGGTTGTGTGACAAACTGTTGTCCTTTGGAGGGTTTTTCCCCTCCCAAATAATTGCCTCGTGCTGGGATCCATAGTACTTGCATGTCCCACACAGTAATCCCAGAGGACTTCCCTCACCTGTAGCTGCTCTGGTTTCTTCAGCTTCAATTTCCCTGTCTTGTAGCCATCATATTTCTCAAATAATTCAAAGAATCTGAAAAGACAACAAAGAACCCTGATCCATTTTCTGCTGTTTCAGTACTACAGGGACATGTCATCCCCCCATGAGCATTCACGCTCTGTTCTTCAGGCCCACGTGCTCCTTCCTTGCTTCAGGAATTCTAAAAAAAACCAAGTGCTTCCAGCTACAGGTATGAAAAGCAGCAGCCATGAGCTTCCCACTGAGTGGGGGCCTCCCCTGAGCAGCACCTAGCAGACCTTCGCTCCTTCTTCCAATGTTCACACAGAAGGTACCAGGATCCTTACGGGGAAAGGGGCCTCCCTCACCCAGGCAGAAAGCATTTGCTCGAATGGAGCCAGGAGAAAGGGCTGCCTCCCCTGCGCTCAGACTTTCTGCTCCTCCTCGATCCAGAGAACGGGCCCTCCTCACCTCCCAGCAGCACAACATCTTCTTGCCTTGACTGTTACCTGGGATGCTTAACTTCCATCTTCATCTTCTGCTTTGGGGTGCGATCTCCGTGCCGGATGACTGCAATAACACAACGAAGCTCCATCCTGAGGAAACACCAGACACACCTCACAAATGTGCCCCTGCACTCCAGAATTGTCACCAGAAAGTAGTTTCCATTGTTCTTTCAGTTCCATGCTTCTGACAGCTGCTGTCCTTGTCAGCGGTGGAACTTATCCCAGACTAAACCAGGCACAAGTGCCAAGGCTTTAAAAGCAAAGTACTGCAGATGCCACCAGGTCATCTGGTTTCCTACCAGGGGAGAGCACCGCAGCACCACAACAGGGCAGGCAGAACCACGCCTGCAGCAGAAAGGGCCAGGCTGGATGTTACAGAACCTACAGAAACAGCATTTTGAATTGTGCCAAGCTGGTTTTCGTGTCCAACTTGTGTAATGCCCACAGGACCACTTTGAAAACATAGAACCACCCAGGAAAAAACAACTTGGTTCAGAAGAATGGTTACACAGCTGGGGTCCTGTCTTCGAGCAGTAGGAGCTGTACATAGAAACAGCAACCAGCCACCTGCAGGAACCGGTAGCTGGGGTGGGTAATTTCGGACAGGCTACAGGAATTTCCTTTTTCAGATACTACGATATCCAACTATTTCTTATAGGATCCCAGAGAAACAGGGGTTGATTCTACCATTGTCACCAGGTGTCACTGAAGCCAGCAGCCCTGGGGGCTGTGCAGCATTTGTGCTTGCCCACCTCTTCCCAACGATCACAGAGGAAGGATGAACGCATCCTCTCAATCTACCTTTTCCGTAGCACCTACTTTGTTCACTCCATACAAGTGCACAAGTGTGCTGAGGATCACAAAGGAACTTCTGCCTTTGGTCTTTTAGCCTTATGTGGTGGAGAACTAGCAAGGCCAAGAGTATCAAACAGGGGCCTGCCAAGTGTACAGGTAACGTGAATACTTCAGCCAGTTGCGTTCTGCTCACTTCACTGCCAGCCTAACACACACTGTCTCCAAGTAGGAGTCTCCTCAACAGTGGGCCAGCAACAGCAATGCCCTAATCTGTGTCCTGTGCTGATCAAGAATTTGGACCTTCTGAAAGCCTTCTATCATGCCTTGTGTGTCCACGGCTAAGTCTTTCCTCGGGCATTTCGGAGTTGCAACCAACATAGCAGCTGGAGAACACCATGCTACTTAGTGATGTCTATCCCTTGGACAGGGTTTGCACTTTGTTCCTCATGCAGTCATCACCAGCATTCTCTTGAAAAGATGACAGGTACTTACATGGTGCCTGAAGTTGTGGGGACAATGGGAATGTCCTCTGCCTCTGTTGGGATGGACCAGGGAATATGAAACTGGGGAGCCATTTCCCGCATGATTATGTTTCTGGAAGAAATCAGAATACGAAACTCACAAGAAATTCCACTCCCTTGGTTCTCCACCTCCTCCTTAGTGGTGCAGCTGAAAGACTTGGAGAGAGCCACCCAACTTCTCCTCACCTTCCCTGCAGAGACATCTACCACATCACAGGCTAGCTAGGGCACCCCAAAGGGACACCAATTTCCCTCACATCACCAATACTGCAGCTGGGCTTAGCATCCTACAAGGCACATCTAGCTGTAGACAACAGCAGCTAATGCCAATGCAGGCAGGAGCTCCAGGGGCTGAAAATAATTAACCCGTCCCTCCCAGAGCGAAGCTTTCACTCACTGAACAAATGTCCCCATAGGACCTACATGCAGACTCCTCTGACATCCTGATCAGGGCTCCACAGTCATTTCACCTTGCTATGGGTTAACTTCCCCACTATCAAAACTTGAATTCTACCTACCCGAGGATTTTGGCACAGTCATCGTAATACTTCATAGAGTTCTTCACAAAACTGAAGCCGTTCACGTCACAAACAAAAGAGTGGCCGTTTGCCCGCAGGAGGTCGAACCCACAGACTGTTTGCTGCGTGAGGAAGCAGAGGACACGGGACTCGGGCGTGCTGCGAGGGGACAACGGCTGCCCAGCCAGGCGGGCACACGCTGCCCAGCTCAGCTCCACTGGTGCTGCAGCCATTCTCCGCTGACCTCATGAGCCTTGGAGAAGTGTGAAAACAGCCACCAGCCAGCAGCAACAGGCCTGCAGAGGAACCTTTACACCTTCACAGCTCTATCAAAGGTCCAATCCATGAGCCCCTGGATTAAGCCACCTCCCTACCTCCCAGAGCTCTAAAGCCTTAAGACAGAGTAGCTCCTGGCTCTCCTGCTCTTCCCTCTAAATCCAACATTTTGAGCCAGACTGACAAGCACAAACAATAAGTGGTGCAGGCAAAGACACTATCCATCACTATGTGGACAAGGCTACAAGGTAGAACAAGCCCACAACGGTATCAGCACAACTTCATGGGCTGCAGATTGCAGCAGCCACAGGAACAGCTGGCCAAGGTGCTGCTTCTGCTGACACTGATGAACAAGTCATGTAACCATACCTAGACTCACACACCGACCTGTAAAATAGAAGACAAATGTGCACCAAAGCCAGATCAAACAAAAAAAAAACCCCAAAAACAACCAAGAAGAAGAAAAGAAGACCAAGCCTTCCACACAAACACAACTAGCAAATGGCAAGGGTGGAATGAGCACAGCTCAGAGGGACAGCAACATGCTCAGATGTACACTGGACACCAGCCACCTGCCAGTACAGAGGACATTTGCTGCAGGTCCTCCTGCCTTCCCACTCATCTCTGGCCAGCAGACTGCCATGGCCAGCAGGACCAGCTGCACCCAGCCAGCAGAGACGGCAACTGGCACCAGGCGTGGAAGACTCCACACCAGAGAGACACTGGGGTAACACAGCTCAAGCTTTAACACTGACCAAGATTCGAATCAGACACTCATGGAGTGTCCTGAGCACCTGGGAGAAAACACTGACCTTAAAGGCTACACAGACTTTCCGGGCAACTAATTTCTCCATGGCAGTCAGCATGACCGGGTAACGGATTTCCTTCCCTTCACTGTCCCGTTCAACCTTCCCATCCAAAGCAGGGGATTTGCGAGCCTCCGCGTGTGCATAGTCCGGCCCAACAGTGTACACCTGGGAAGAGAAACGGTTACATCCAACAACCACCCAGACTAACGGCGGTGGCCAGGAGGCATTTCTACTGCAGACACAGAAGAAGACCAGATGGTCTCGTGCACTCCTCCTACACAACACCCGCTCCCCTCTTTAGGGTCCGAGCTGCACAGTCAGCACCTCCACAGACAAACAAACAATTCAGAATCCAAGTAGGACCAAGGAGGACTTCCTACCCTTGAGCCTTGCCAGGCCTGGAGGAGGAAGGAGCTACTCCAGGCTTCTTCTCACCTTCACATCAGTGCCATCCGTAGGCATGAACTCCTCGTAAATGTACGAGCCTGTCTTCCTCACACTGCTCTCTGGGGAGTACACGCTGCTCCGGCTGCCGATCTGGAAGCGCAGAACAAACACCTCAGGGAAGAGCATCGGGCTCCTTTTCTTAGACGGAAGAACAAAAAGCGCAAGTTCCACCCCACACGCAGGGAATTAGCAGAATGCCTCTCAGAACCCCCAGCCAATGCGGCACACTTATTTATGGAGGACAAAAGAGACTCCAAACGCAGACAGTAGGTACGTCCTCTCCAGGCTTTAAAGAGAAGTTATTACAGACCATTAGATTGATTCCAATCACTACAAAGATACGGAACAAAAAAAGTGGATAAAGACCTAGGAAGTAATGAGACTAGCTAACGAGCAAATAAGAAGAGATGATGACACGTGATAATCAGACCAATCTAACTTCCTTGTAGGACAGATGACTGATCTTACAGACAGAGGACGATGCTGGTTCTGTTTTTAGTAAGGCTCTGGATACAACCCCCAGCAGCATGGCTGTGAGTTAGCTACGGAAACCATCACTTTAAGATTATTAATGGCAGATGTGTAACTAATTGGAAAAAAGATGTATCACAGCTATTAACTGTTGGCTGCAAAGCAGAGGAAGTGAGTAAGGGCAGGCCCCCGAGGAACCTAGGAACAAATACTGCATTTATCACATTTGCAAGCTACACTTCCCCCTTCAGCTGCCCCAGCACTCCCTCCTGAAGCCACATGGGTCTCAGAACCACAGACCTGTTGGTTCCAACACCAAAACTGGAGTCCCCCTCCTCACCTTGCGGAAGAGCCGCTGGCTGCCCCCGCCTGCTGACGTCGGGTAGTAAATATACACGTTATGGTCTTCAGCACTGACTGGCTTCTCGACAAATGGCTTTGGGAAAACAGCTCCATTTACCTCCACGTGGTCCTCTCCTTCCACCAAGTTGCACTCTGAAGACAAAGACACAGAAGCAGCACGTTAGGAAAGGGTGGGCAGCCCTAGTGTGGGGCTGAGGCCCTTCAGTCCTGGCCTGACAGCCAGTTTTGCTGTTGGGACCTTTGTCCACAAAAAACAAGACTTGTGAATCAGGCCTCTTCAAACTGACGATCAATCAGTACGTGTCCTCTGCAGGATATCTTAAGTAGTACAGTAAGTGAAAATGCCTTTCAAGAGAGCCTGGACACTGACCTTCTGGCCTATCAGGGTCTCGATTGAGCACAGCATAGCGGGGCAAGTCTATTCCCTCTTCTTGAAGGATCCGATACACTTCACGCCTGTAGAGGACAGAAACAGTGTCAGAAGAGACTAGGAGGTCTTCAGTACATGCCAAGGGAAAAGTTTTGCTCCCACTGATGAAGAACAAAGTCAAATGAACACAAAAAAGCCACAATACAGAGTGCAAATACTTCTCAGCATGTGGTCTCCAGGCAAGACCTACAGCCTGTGGGGCATGCCTCAGTTCTACTCCAGAGATGTCCCAGAGTAAATTTTTACCTGGCCTAAACAGGGATGCTCATTTACTAGCACATGCACGATCCACTGCAACACACCCAGCACATGCCACCCACCCAGCTCTGCCCTCTCGAGGGGTGCACTGTCACACGAAGCTGCCCAGCGCCCAGGCAGATGCAGCAGAGCCTCTTCTCACCCTGTCTCAGTGGAGAAACCGCAATTCTTTCCCCAGAGTTACACCTTGAGGTGTCTGTCAGCACTCACGGGAACACTGCTCACAACCCAAAGTCAGGGCAGCAGGTTTGGGGTCTGGTATGAGCCCTGCCAAAAGCGGTCTGGCTGTACACACTGACATACGTTGACTGCTGGTGGCCTCTACCAGGAGCTGACGGAGAAACCTCTTGAAGTGTCTGACCAACATAACCTCCTCAGAACCTGACATGACTTTGCTCCCAATTTCTGTCCCAGAACCTCACCCCACTACTTGGCTCTCCTACTCAGAGACTAGTCTCCTTGTCTGGGTCATGGCAGTCTTGTTCTGTGAGACTTCTTCCACTTCCTACTCCATCTAGCCATTCCTTACAAGACATTTTCACCAGACAATGAAACATGTCAAGTCTGTGTGGTTTTACCCTCAAATCTATTCCCTTCCATGTTTGGAGAAGGAATCCCTAAAAGCCACTGCTGAGGTCCCCTTTCTCCCCACCTCACCCATGTGCATTCAAAACAAAGTTTGCACAGCATGCTGAGGAGAGAAATGAGACAAAGCAAGAGGGAAGGGCTTTAGTGGAGCGCAGACACCCACCTGTCCTGGATATAATACTGCATATCAAGGTCATTAATCAGAAATGGCTTGCAGAGCTTGGCATAAGCAACCGCTTTATCCAGGGGGAATCCTGGAATACAGGAGAAGGTGGGGAAGAATGAGTGGAAGGTCCCTTGCCCAGATCTCAAGTAGGCTAAGACCTGCCACAGGCTTCTTACCTT